>JAOXNN020000021.1:8888363-8935014 GCA_028571205.2 Hydropsyche betteni
TGCTGAGATAACAATTGGTGGCTGAGCGGTGGGATCGACTAACTGGATCTTCATCGTTCACCTCCACCCTTATAACACAATATCATTTAAAGTTCTGACGTTTACTGGAAATTAAAAAAAATTACTTAAGTGCCATTTTTTAAATTTTGAAATACAACTGACATTTATCTGTTATGAAATTCTAATAGTTTCCATAATACTTGTTCACTGTCGATATATATTAATATTAATTACTGATTTTGCGGACTTCAACCATATTATATCGTATATTTCTAGCATAAAAAAGATTTTACATTTTTTGGTCTTAAAGTCCTTTTTTTATTTCAAGTATTCATATTTTATTTTACTAAGTGATTTTTAATTTATATAAAAAAAACTATAATATCATAACATAACAATCAGAAACTTTAAACGGCAATCGCTCCAAGAGAATAAACACACAAAGACTAAAGAACCGCTTTATTATACACGAAACGACACAAAAGGCATTCGCAATATCGCTAATGTGCGTTTTATTATTCAAACAATGTTCAATATTTAAATCGGGAAGGGAAAAGCATGTAAGTTGTAAAGAAAATTCTTCGAAGCCGCAACGTTAGAGAGAAAGCAATGTTGTCATCAAACGTTCGATATTCACGTTCTTTAATATTATAATAACAAAATTAACTAAAATAATTTTTAGAAAAATAATAAATTTGTACATTTCGCACAATTATGGGACCGAATTAATCATTCGGAGAGTGTAAGTAAGACCTGTTTTATAAACAAAATTAAATAAAGCCTCTTGCGCTCCAAGTTGAAACGCTAATTTATTTTACCCTCGCCGTATGTACTGTGTCAACTAGTAGAACTGTTCTTGGGAGAAAGAAATTAATTTCGGTGAGTTTCTCTCAAAATATATAGAAAATAAATTTAGAACAAACCACTCGAAGCATTTAAAAAAAATCGTCTATTATATATTTTTGTCAGCATATTGCGCGGCACATAATCGAAAGTTAATTGGCAAACTTCAACAAAACGTCGGAAGGTGAACTTGAAAAAAAAAATTATAGGTCGCAGGCTAACAAGAACGCCGTATCACAAATAATAAGAAGGCATTTTCTGAGTCATTTTCTTGCAAAAAAATACGTTTTACGCTTATACAACACGCAAAATCGCTATCAAGTCCGTTACAAACTAGCTCATAGAGGCACGTGATATTTGACACAATGGCATCGATTTTAGTAAAAGTTTTAATGTCAAAAGTATTCAACTTTAGATTTGCGATAAATGAAATATTTATTTATTGAATTAATTACAAAAAAAGTAAAGTTGTGCAAACGAAAAGCAATCTTTTCACATAAAGCTACTTTAAATTGATCCCATTCTTGTACATATTCAAATCGATAATCTTCTTCATCCTGGTACATATGAACGCCCCTTATTATGCGCCGAAAAACTCGATCCGCAGTATTCGTTTCTTGTACATCCCAATAATGTATACGAGGCGAATTTCAATCGAATTTCGCCGTTAATGGGATTTAAATAAAGCGAAAATCGAACGAAAAAGCGAAAGTGAATGAGTTGTCCCGGCTGCGGGTGACACGCCACTCCGACGAGATTTTTCCGGGACACATTCTCTCTCTCGTTACGACGAGAAAAGAACACTTCAGGAAAGTTTTGTGCTGGATATTGAAAGAAAAAAAAAACGGGGAGTCCCACTTAAAAAGTCAACAAAAAATATATAAGCACACAAACAAGTACGCGACGAAGAAATATTCAGTTTTTCGGCTTAACAGTTTAACGAAGGTTATTATTCGGAAAATTTTTATGTGTATTACATCAAAATTGACGTCAGTGAATATAAAGTTTGTATTCCTAAAAATAAAAATTATATAATATATTGTGATATTATTTGTTTCGTATCACATGCCAGCAATTTAATCGCTAACATCTACAACGCGAAAAAGTTAGACAACGTATATTTTTGTTTGTTAAAAGCATCGAACTATTTATCAAACTAATGAAAAATGTACAAAGTTTCCGACCATTGTGTAACGTTGTACGCAGAGCTATTATCCTCGTATCACATCAAGACGTTTTGGTTCATTTTTCACGGAAAATTTTCCAAACTAATGCATTCCCACCGTAATGTTACTCGATATTAGCAGATTCTCACCGCCTTCGCTCCCTCGTTGCGGAAAATTCTCGAAATTTCTTTTGATTATCTGATACGTAAGCACAAACGCAATCACGTATGAAATGACCCCAGTTTCTTCGGCCCGCTTTTCCCCGCGGAAAAACGTCCAGAAAAATATTTCCGCTCCGTATAATTTATAGGCAATAACGTGGAACCCCGTTTCCATCCTTTGGCGAATAGTTAAAGGTCAGCGAGTTGTCTGCGTTCGGAAGCAGCGGTGATTTACCGCGATGCGAACGGTTAAAAAATTATTTAAAAATCTACCGAGCGATACAAACCCTTTTTTTAAAATACACACAAAATTTTATTATGAATTCACATTTTTTTATTAAATAAAACAAAAAACTCTTATCCGAATTTCTATTACATTCAATTATTTATTAAAACATTTCAGATTCAAATTTCATACCTATTATAAATAATCAATTAATTGAATCACAACTGCAATGTAGATACAATCCAATCCGTTAAATAGAAGACGGCTATCGGTGCATCCCACCTGTATCGCCATAAACGAAACTTCACCAACTGAAAGCCTGCTGAAACCATGATCAGTATTGATTGCACGAACTGGATCTAATACGAGAATCTACTGGCTATTTTGGTGATTAATCAGCGGCGAGATTGACGCAGCCTTCGAGAATTCCAGGATAATAACGATCGCAAGATTAACAATTAATTAGCACGAGGTATTGTATATTGACCATTGTGTATTGCACTGGCGAATATAACGAAGATGTTGCGTGTCGGCCACAATCATTTCCATCATTGGGGGTGGTTATTTATATTATAAAGAGCTTGTGAGAAAAATCTGAGTAGTGTAAGATTAATGAGAGAAGTGAGATGAATTAATTTATGACGATGTTTTGTTTTGATAAAATGTCTTAATGTAACTATTTTTTGATTAGATCTTGATGATGCCATTTAATGTAAACACGAAATATAACAATGTATGTTGATGAAATTTTTGTCGTTCGATCTTGCAGATACAAAGTGCGAACTTTCCCCTAAACGAATTAAGCGAACAAAGTGCGAAATTTACGGTTCGACGGAGCATTTAGAACATTTATAGAGTCTCCTCGATAACGTTAACCCGAACAATAACTCAATGAATAAAGTTTAAAACGGAAATAGGAAACATCGCCATCAATTTGTGTTCAGATTCACGGGGAAACTTTTGCACGTGTGCGGTTGTCACATACCCAGTACCCTGTTCCACGAATTTATATACCATACAATTTACACACAACACCTATAATCAAAGGCAAAATACCACTGAAATTGTTTCTGAAATAAATATCATTCCAAAATTATTTTTATTAAACAATCACCAAATTAATTACTAATTAATATTCCGAATTCAAAATGATAATTATTCATAATAGCTTTCCAGTAATATAAAATAAACAAATGCAGTAATATTTCAGTCCATTACTTTAAATAAACAAATAATGATACGATAAACTAAGAAATAAAGTTAATTTCCGTGAAAAATGACAGCGTTTTATATGGAGAAAAAACTTCGAAAGTCACAGGACGGTAATTCGCGCACATAATACCCTCGTCACAATGACCGCGCCCCGATTGCAGGTTAACTTTGTTATATATCCTTAATGGACCGCAATTAAAATTTTATTACCACCCATACCGAACTGCGACGTCCTTTGTCTCCAAAAACCGCACAATTGAGACGTTACAAAAGCTTTAAATCGCCGCTCGCCCGCCATAATACACACGCCGGCGAGTTGCCCCAGAAAATTTCCGAAGACCGATAGATTATTATATATTGTAACTTTAAAGCGGATTTTTGCATTCGGTATATATCACGAGCGGCTTCTTGGTCCTCTGGCCTCGTTTTTATTACGACCGAGAGGGTCGTAAAGCAATAAAATACGTTGGAAACGTAAAAGCAACGGCAATTAAAGAGAATCGACTCAATTTAATCAACGCCGTTAATGAACTGATCCGATTGTGCGAAATTCGTCTTGTCTTTCGTGCTGAAGATTCAGATTCAAAGATTGAACCGCCTAGGAAGACCGAGCGAGAGAAAGAGCCTTTCACTTTCACGACGGTCACGTTTATTTAATTTTATTATGCGAATTTAGCGTTCGGTTAGTTTTACGCTCCGCGATTTCACTATCAAACTTTATTTAAATTTTTGAATCCGAACCGAATCAATTATAAAGTTTTTTATTCTATTTCTACGAAACGGAGAATTGAAGCATTTCTTAAATAATATTTTATGTGTCATAAATAAGTGAAGATTTTAACTCAATTAAAAAGCAAAATTCGATCGAAAACAATTAATTTTTAAACATAACACGTATTTGCAAAAAAAAAAGCAAACGGAAAATTCAATTTAATTTAACCCCTCAAGTCGACATCGTCGAATATTTATACCGAGAATATCACATTTTCAGAAGACGTCTCAATAAAAAAAAATCTCGTCCGCATTATAAGCGAGAAGATTGGGGTCTCGGGAAAAAATTGAACATTCCCGTCTCGTTCCATCGATTTCGCTCTCTTCAACAACTACTCAATCAAAGCGTCGACAACGCCGCTCCCGAACTAAAACAATTTTCCGGGAAAATCTGCGACTTTTCCGCCCACGCGCACCGGAGGAAAAACCGCCCTAGGAACTGGGGCGTGCGGGAAAACTTCCCCCGTAGATTTTGAGAGGAAAGAGAAAGTAAAATATAGGGAGAAAGTGCCCGAAAACGACGGGCCTGGAAAGGAAGAGGCGAATCAATGAGCGATAAATAAAGTAGACCTGCCGTTTAACGAGCGCCCAGTATTCAAAGTCGTCGCGCAATCAATGCCGACGTACATTACCGTTTTTACGACTCTTTTTTTCGGTCGAAGAAGTTTTAGTGTTGCACGTTTCACCTCTTTACAAGCACGCAAGTAAGTATTTATTGCCCGGGAAACGCCTATCCCGTCTGTGGGGAGTGCGCGCAGGATTTCTCGAGACTTTTCCGATCCGCCGGGTTCTTATCTCGTCAATAGGGTTTTTCTTTTACGACAAGCATAACATTACGGTGAATGTATGAGTAATCACTACGTACAGGCGAGGAAAAGAAGTACAATACGTAACGCTTTTATGCGATATAATTTGTATGATAACTGATATCACAAAAGGGAATCTTTGTGTCTAATAAAAACATACTTGAAGTTTATCTTAATTTTTTTCAAGTTATACATCGTTTATATGACAATAATCGAATTCTATTATAAGATAATCAATATCAAAATTAGTCATTAATATTATATTATCTTTGATTCGGCAACGTTTCTGTAACATTAAGTACTCGACATCCCACGTCAAGCGTACCTTCTTCATCCGTCCGTGGAATTCGCACGATTTTCGCATTCAATGTCGAAACGACCAAATAAATATAATAAAAGCGAATGTTTAACATCAGATCTTATCGCCCCTAGTTGGATATATTAGATTATGTGCGATGTTGAGCATAATATGTTTTGACGACACATATTAGAGGCGGCGGCAAGATGCTGTGACAAGATCCCAGAAACATAATACACTTTAATGTACGCTGAATAGATTTAACCTCCCGCACCGATCCCGCACGCGTGTTACGTTCAACGTATATAATGTATAATTTGACACAAAACGTTCATATTGTAAATACGTGTATGTAAATAGTAACGACCCTATTGCAAGTGCCCGAAATTGTCGACCCCAAAACCCGCTGTGCGAACATTCGAATAGGCCCATAATTGAAACCGCCACATGTGCGAAATTAATACTAGACTAGGTTCAATGGTAAAATTTTCGATCGAAAGCCTCCAATCAAAGTGGAACGCCGCCGTTTAATCATTAGTTCACGTCGTGTGTGGATTTTTGCAATGTATACTGAAATGGGAAAGCTTCCCGGAACGCGTTTATGAGCGAAGGTTCAATAAATATAAAATATCGTTAAATTTTATGAATAGAGAATGTTTAGTATATATTTCGAATGTAAAATATTTCGAATGAAGTATGTTTTTTTATGTAAAAAAATATAACATAATTGATAACTCGATACTCCAATGATGGATTTATACATGTAAGTGCATGTGACGAAAATCTTTCACTGATTTTTTTAATTCAAAATTTAACAAAATTCAAAATAATTGTACAGCATAAAAGTTATAAAAAAGCACGAAATTGATGAAACACACAAATCGAAAAACAAACACTCGCATTTGAGCGAGCGCGTGATTAAATCTCGGATAAGGGGCGCGGATGCTAATCCGTCATACGAGCGAAATCTTGTTTTGAATACTCGCGATCCAATTTCCTGTTCTCGTTTTAATTTCAAAACGTATATAGGAAAGAATGTGCGCATAACGCTAACGCTATATACGTTTAATTCGGCGCGATCGTTTCAAATTATGTCGCGTCGAAAGCAAAACAGCGAAATTCCGGACTTGGGAGGCAGGCGCTGAACAAAAATAAATATTGTCGTAACGAAAGCCGTTCCGACGGATAACAGATATGAAATTGAGATGCCGAATTCGCGGAATGTGTTTTCAGTATACGCCCAATTTCGAAAATTTCAATATAATTTACGAAACCTCGAAAAATTACGATCGCAATTCAGTAATGTTGCGGTATACACGATTATGTCGTCTCCAATTATTTAGCTTTCATTATACGTATTTTTTTTTTGATAATAATACGCCATATTAAATTTCTCAACATTGTTTAAGTCAATTCCTAATAAATACACTCAATGCTCATTTTAAACAAATCCGAAATAACACGGTTCACAAAAGAAGAACTGATTATTTTTTTAAATATTTTTCACTTTAATATGGTAAAAAAAATTGGGTGCAGATCAGTGTAAATTATTTTTAAAAATTATTAAATAAAAAAAATATTGACATCTCACATTTTTTATAAAGTATATTTGGATTGAAGTTCTGTTCAAATATACATACTGATGGAACCTATTTTCAATTTTTATATGGTCACGATAGTTTTTTTTTTTTGCACAGTAGTCTCTAAAACATATCGGGAGCATAATGTTATATTTCTCAAATCACACATTTTTCCAGAAAAAACAAAAAAATCTGTCAAAGCTTTTTGTGAAAAAAAATAAATCAAAGGATCGCTCCATAACACAGAAGCCGCATATATCATCATAAAACGCTAATTCTCCCAATTAAGCCAAATATTAATATTCGTTCTGTGCACGATTTCCAAACACACAAACCGAATACACAAAACGTGATTCGAGCTCGGACCGCGAACGCGCAAAAAAACCGCGAGGATTAAGCACGCTCGCCACTCAAAAAACTCAACAATTATATAATAGAGACATATTAACGCTTATTTGATTACGGCCAATTAATAACGCTTAAACACGTGCGCGTTATAAGCGAAAAGCTTCGGTCTCGCACGGAACGCACAACATTTGTTTAGATTAGCAGTCTGCGGGTTTTCCCCCTTGCCGCGTCAATACGGAAAATCGCGCAGATTTATCGCGCCCGGGAAAATTGTTTGTTTGAAAAATAGCCGGCGGACTCTCATCAATTTCCCGGCCCGGTTTTTTTCGGCCGACTTCGCTCTCCGCGCGGAAGTATGATTGATAACGCATTGAGAATCTCTGACCGATAACGAATCGATTCGCATAAAAATTAATAAAGGCCCCGCGTAATTAATTGGCCGCGAGGGACTTTATTAATGGCGGCGGATCAGCGCGGTGTGGGTGGTGGTTCGCACACGTGTCGGATGTTCGAAAACGGTATATATTATGAAATGGGACGCGTTTTAGTAGGTGTTCCCGTTTTGTGGAATTCGGGAATCTTTCGTCGTTGATTTAACTAAGAATAAATTTCGGCACAGTTCACGTTTTCGATATCTAACGAACCGTTTCATATTCAAATAGCTTCTGCGTCAATATTTCAAAGTGTTCATCGTACATGTTCGTGTTTTATGTTTTTGAGAAAAAGGATGAAATTTAAAATATACTAGTATTTTCATTACTAAGGAAATTCGAAAAAAAAAACATTAATAATGAAAATAGAAATGTCTTATATTTCGAAGATTTTTTGAAAAAATAAAAATAAAAATAAGACAAGACCTAAGACAAGATGAAAAAATCTTAACACATTCACGCCGGGACCGAAACGAAGGTGGCAGGGTTGTCACGCGACGACACTTGACACACTTAAAAATACACGTGTCGTTTTCTCACCGTCATAAAATATTTAGGATTCGTATGAAATCGCAATACATACCCGGCCGCCGGCGGACGACTTTCCCGGGAAAATTCTCGGGAAGAGCCCGCAGATGGTTCCCGGACGCGTACATTTTTTACGGCGCCATAACCGAACTGGAGGAAAGCCCGGAAAAGCGGGCGGCGGGCGCGCGAAAATTAGAAATAGGAAACGTTGAATATTTCATGCGCGGGGAGGGTTCGGCGGGAAAAGAGGCGGCGGTGTATCGATTGAATAATACATACACGCGGGAAAGGGGGGGGCTTTGGCAAGGGAGGGGATTTTTCGCGCCTTTTTTTGAATTTTTTTGCTCGGCGCGCGTACGAAATCGGGCAAACAAGAGGCCATAACTCGTCGGTTTATGGCTATAAAATTTTTCCGGTCGATGTAACCGAGACGCGCGGCAAAATCCGCATTTTCTCGATTCCAAAGTCGTTTTCGTCTAAGCTTTTGACGATCGATTTTTTTTTTCTTTTAACGGTTCTCATAAAACGTGGATTTATCATCCGAGTTCCTTTTTATTCATAACAGCGAACTATATATCGAATTTGTTTAGGAGTACAAGAATATGTTTTACGGTATGCAAATATAATTTACATGCTGCGTTGAATGAGCCATTATCATAAGTATCAAAATACTATCAACTTGTTTCAATTGACTTTCCAAAGGATTATTAGAGAAATAACCACACATGAAGTACGATATTGCAAGAAAACTTAATAAAACTGTTCATGAAACGTTTAATTTTCATAATCACGATAGTTTTAATATCCAGTTTGGAGCACCAGAGCTCACACGAAAATGCTGAATAACTAAGTGCCTTTAATAACGCCGACCAAAAGTGTCTAGCATCGTTTGCCACTTTTCACACTACATATAATACAATATCATACTTTGCATATATTGTGTACCCGTATGTTGAACAAACGCCTCTTTCGAGTTTACGACCTGTTAAACGCTTTCTGCACGTGCGCTTCAAAGCGAAATAGTTAAAATGCCATACACGCGTGTAAAATAATGATATTCGTTCCAATACATTAAATTCAAAATTAAATTATGAAAGGACAACTCCATACGAGTTCTCTGAGTCTAAATAGTTGAGTAATATTGTTCACAGAAAATTTCAATATTGGAAAGTTATGTTCGCTTGTATACTATCGGAATTCTAAATTTTCTAATACAAGAAATTTTATTGTATGATAAGGTTTTGGGAATTTAATATTGAAATAAATTTAAAAAAAATCATTTGATCCATATATCAAAGAGAAGCCCACCATCCCACCTGTTAAGATCCATATATCTATAGAATTTCGAGAATCATTAATCAAAAAAATAATAATTAACATAACACATGTATGTTTTCATTAGAAAAACATCATCAAGATTAATTTAAACTACAACCTTCATCAAACATCAATCAGAATAAATAACAAAATTACTCGAATAAACAGAAAATAGTGAAAGCGACTCCGACAACGTTTTCCTTGCACCACGTCCGCACAGGCCATTTTTCGATTTCAAAGAGCCGAGAACGCTAACCGAAATTTAGAGAGGTCGAAAGCGAACCTGAGTACGTTTTAATTGAAAATTATACGTTGCGGTTGGCGGGAAATTTTCGCTAATAAATGATAAAGTCGCGGGGGAAATGCGCGAGCGCGTGTATCGGACGCGAACAACGCACACTTTATTTAATCAGCGCCTAATGCGCGCCCCGGGAACTAACCCTTACCTACAACAGGGAATTATCTGGAATTTTTTCAATGCATATCCCAGCATATATATATATATCCAATTTATACAAAACGCGACTTTTTATTTCAATTCAAGACGTGATTCGTTCAAAAAACAAATATTTTCGACAAAATCACATTTACAACTAATTTAACTATACACATCAATCATTTTATTGCAAAATTCTGAATTAAAAACAATAAACAACCCACTCATCCACCATTTCCAATCCATTCGGAACCCATATTACGCCTATACTCGAATTTCGGGTCAACTCGAACACGCAATGTGCCCAAAAAGCCAGACGCGGCGTGTACCGTCCCTCCAGTAACGTTATTACGTTCCAGACGCACCACTTCATACTTAATTATTATTTCCCTTTGGTGATCCGTTCATCCATCGGGTCTAATTATAATTTGCGAATCCGTACGTAATCGGATAAGTGGCGTAATCTATCCCAGGACGAAGGAATCGGTTCGCGTGATACCCCATGTCAAGGCGTCCGTCTGTGTCCTAGATGCTTATTATTCGTCTTATATTCATGTAAGGTTCTCTATGGGGTGTGTATTCGAAATATATAAATGAGAGTATATATTCATTTCGAATCTAAAACCTGCGAGAATGAAAGATATTAATACAGATTTCGGCAGTGTTTGCGTTCAATCGTGTGACTTCGAAAGAATTCGTCACGGTTGAATAATTTGAGTTTTGATTATTTTCCAACCTTCACGAATCAGAACCGCCGGCATAATCTCGAAAACTACGAAAGCCCTCATAAAATTTAATATAAAACAAACAAAGCGTCATACGCCGAAGAGCGCAAAGAAGGCATAAAACGGGCGCCTAAAAAGTAAACATTCGCTGTGTTTTCACAACAAACAACCGTTCAAATTTAATCATCACACACATTCGACCGACCGAATGACGCATTTCCCCGCTTTTTGTCCTAATCACTCACCAGCCTATATATTACTTAGGGGTGACTGTTCTACTGTCGCACTATGGTTATACTTTTTTTATTTGATTAAATTTAAGTGAAAATAATTAGATAAACGAAATAGAATCAGCTAGTAATTGTTGTTTTAATAGCATCATTTTCTATTAATTACTGTAGATTAGAATTATTGGAAGCGATCAGTATTGCATACTATTTTCCTGAAACCATTTGACAAAGCACTTAATATTTGACCTCCGTTAAGATTATTTTTCTTTTCATGAATATATAATGATACGTGATATAGAAAAAAATCAATTACTCTTAAAAAAAATCTTTATTTCTTTACAAGATTTTATGTAAGCTTCATATAATGATAATATGTTTTTAGAATAAATTGAAAAACATAAGTTAATTAATTGGTTTCTATTACTGAGAAATAAGGTGATTTTCCCCAATACACTAAATTCAATACGGTATATAGACAGAAGCAGATTTAGCTTCAATGTCAATAGCCAAGCACTGAGTGGAGCCTCATCCTCTGCTAGTCAAAGAGACAGCTAATCGATTTCTATTCTCTGGGTATGAGGTCCAAAAGATGGATACGTGAAGGACTAGGTGGGTGGACATGGGAGGACGATTAGCCTCCATAGACGCCTCCTCGACATTCAAATGATGATAAATTGCCGACTTTGGCGACGGGGCGACGACTGACCGAGTCCTTGCCTCGCTTAATGTCCTTAATCCTCTCGATATTTTTTTCTCAGTAGTAAGGTTTCCTTATTTTTTCCCATATGTGACTAGATCCGAAGCAAATGGTGGGACGCGTGTGCGGATCGATCCGAACAGATTGGGGACAAAAAAAAATAAAATGACATATAAAAAATTGTGAAGCCTGGACTTTCGGCAAAAACGACGTCCTGTTAGCGAACGCTCCGATTATAATCAAGGATCGACAGAATCTTTTTTTCCTTATTTAGGATGAGCATTTCAAAAGGAAAGACGTGATTGTTGAGGATTTCCACGAATTTTCTTTATGGGATATGTTAAAAAAAAATGTTCGGATTCGTTCAGCGTGGGCGCCAACAGAAATCACCAAATGTGACCATACCAAAAAATATACTCAAACGTAAATCGGACCGAAATTAATATAATCCGCACAAAACCTGAAATTACTAAATCGGTTAGCAGCAACACGCATTTCGAAAACCACACATACGGAGAGGTCAAAAATTAAATCCCGACTCCATCGAACGTCCCCCGTGCACGATACGGCGGATAACGAAATTAGCCGTCGGTCGAACAAAAACAGACGGCAATTAAAAGGGCTCAACCGTATTTCCCGACGGGTGTGCGAGTCTCCCTAGGGACCTCGCTATATTATGCAATCGCATTAGCCCTGCAGTGACAAATCCACGATTCGAATCCACTAATTGGCAACATGTATATGTTTGAACGGCATCCGCGGGGACGCAACCGTGGCACGTCTATCAAATATCGCCTAATAGATCTATATTAGATACGTATTAGATGCCGCCGAGTATCGGGAAATTCTAAACATTGATATGTATTAATATTGGTATGATGGTTTGTGAGCGAGTTATGCTTCTGTCGGAAGGCGTTGACCGTTTTATTCGGCGACACGCAGCGAAATGCTTTCATAAAATTTCATACGTGCAAATAAAACGGTCTTTACGATTTCTTTTATTGACTCGTAACAGGGAAACTTTCAAATTGCTAATTTTACCACGGAAATTTGGGTGTCCTCGGTGCGTTTTGTACGCCACATTATGACTGTATACCCTTTACGAGAAATGACATATCATATTATATTTCATACAGTAAACTCGTTGATAACGCAATAAAAAAAATAATTAGAAAAGATTCAATTTTCAAAATATCATTCGATTAAAAATATCTTTACTAAAACGTTTAAGGATATACGATACTTATATACAAAACTCGAGGCAAGAACAAATTAATAATCTCGCGGGAGCTACGCTCGCGTCTCAAGAGCAATTTGCTTATTTCGATATGCAACGTTTCACCTAGAACTGAGTCCGTTGAAAATCCCGCGAGATAACCAACCCAACACGGAGCAGATCCTTGAGATGAGTTGGAGGAATTCGTTTAGCGGAAGACGAAGAAGTCGGAAAGAGCGCAACACTTCGCCATTGCGGAACTCGCAACTGGATAGAAGGTCCGAGTTCGAGTAAACCACGGCACACTACGCAGCCAGACCCGGCTGGTTTCAGCCTTTAGTTTCAGCTGGTTTCAGCCAGTCCTTGACTCGGTCTAATCCCCGAAATCCCGCCGTATATAAATATATAATGGCGGAGCGACGGCGTATAAGCCGCCGCGCTTACTATAAGGACGCATGATCCCCGTTTTAAGTGGCTCTGGCGATGTAAATTTCGTGCCGCCCCTAAAAGTGGAGAGATTACCCCGCTTCAGAACCACGTAGCTGAAAATTCTATGAAAAAAATATCGCGATTGCATGCGTAGACGGATCGCTCTTTTATCGGCCGCGCGTCGAAAATTCAATGCCGAATTTATCAGAGCGAAAAGATAGTTTTTAACTTTTCCGCTCAAATAAACACCGATAGATAAACACAATAATAAATATTGTTGAAAAACCGGCGTATAATCTGCACAAAAATGTGAAAAACCCTCTCAGCACAGCATCAACATCATTGGCCACATAAATCGGCGGGTGACCCAAATTTCGCATCGACCGCCGCAGAAGACCCGAGAAGCTGCAAGATTGAATTTTTTCGTACGTAAAATTCGCCGCTCCATTACGAACTTTGCGCTTTCAATTAATGGCCACTTCCTCGCCATCCTTTCCCTCAAACATTTTTTCATTAGCGTCGTCGAAAAGTGCACAAACGAGGCGGGCATTAGCCGCGACCCTCGATGGTGTGAGACGACTCGAAGGAGCCAGGCCAGCAAAGTTCTGGCTCCATTGTGTTAATTTTAATCCGGTAATTGAATCGAGCCGGAGATCCGATATAAAATATAACGACGGTGATGGAAGGGATTAATTCCCGGTTCGACCCGAGATGGTAACCCTTACACGTCGACAGTCGCCCTTTGGGGATGCTAGAGGGAATGCTCTGACAAATGGATGGCAATTGCTAAATAATTACGTTTCGGGTCTTTGTTTATGTATATATCCTACTAACGTCGCCAATCTTGAGTGAAAATACTCATTTAACTTTATATATAATCTTCCTATATATAAAAATAAATCGCCGTTCGGTTTAAGACTAAAAGTTAAAAACCGCTTGACCGATTTGGGTGTTTATTTATTATTTTTGTTTTTTTATCTAAAAGGTGGTTTTTAAAGAAAAATAATCTGGAAATTTCCAAAGAAAAGCTAAAAAATAATATAAATAATTTCATGTGGAAAATTACATCGCCACGTCGTTCCGCGTATTGATTGTGACAATAATTACAATTGGTACACCGGTGTGTGCAGAACGCGTGAAGATAACGGGAACAACGGACCAACGGACCAACTGGAGCTATTTTAAAATGAAAAAATCCAGTATTTAGAGCCGAAGATCTATCGTTTGTTGACGATAGACCTTATATGTGCATAAACGACGGGACGAACGAAAGACACAATAAAAACGGGATGTATGATCAGCTTAGTTTTAGCGAGACTAACGAGCAGAGATTGTAGGTGATATGAAGTTCGCCGGGTCAGCTAGTATATTGTATACATGAATAATTGACGTCCAAAAAATATACGATGATGAAAACACAATAAATAACTTCCATAAAAAACTCGCTAAATATAATCGAAAATTTTCAATATACTAAAACCATAAAAATATCTTCTTAATGCAATATAACCAAAAATATGAGATTTATCAATCTTAATAAGACGAGACGTCGACCGACATAAAAGTTTCTGCTTTTTTTCGAAATCCAATTTTTCCGCATTTACGACGGACAAAAAACCCCGCATAAAATATGCCGCCGAATCAAAACAACCCGAAATAACGCGGAGGACACATTCGCATACATAAAAAAAAACATACACCATACCTTCATAAATACGGCGAGAGGAGAATACATAAAAGAACCAATTCTCTTAATGCATTTTTCAATGTTTTTCGCGTTATGTGCGCCGAGCAAATAACGCCCGGCGTCACGGGTCACATTCGCATCGCCTCGCCCTTTACACTTTCGTACCGCAGCGTCGATGCGAGTGTGACCCTGGTTGCTCGCAACTGAGAGATACGGATCGGCAAACAGTGAGGCAGACATTTGATTCAATTAATCTTAATAAAAACAAATGGGTTCCGGGTCCCGTGGGATGCTGCTATGATTCGACACACTCGCCGAAACGTCGCCGAAATAAGCGGGGAAAATAGAAAAAACGGTCGCAGGAAAAGGGACTAATGGACGACGATACGAGACCCGAGAATGGGGGACGGCAAAGGGTACGAAGTCTTCGTGCGAAAAACGACAAATTTCCGGGTGGTTAAAATTTTTCGACGCAGATAGATAGAAGAGTATCTGTTTCTATTGAGGTGTAGAAATTTGTGAGTGAAGCGTCAGTAATGACAGATCGTTTTGAGGGGGAAGAAAAATACGTATATATAGAGAATTTGTTAAAGTCGATTGAAATTGTATATAAGAAAGACTTTTATTTAATATGATTTAAATAAGAATTTTCAAATTACGTCCTTCCGTGAAATACAGATTTCGCTCGACATAATGAACGAATTCCTGCACAATATTGCCGCACTTCATAACAACGCTCCGAACAAAAGATTGATTCGATAACGCCGCGGCGCAATTTTCCCCGACTGTGCGCACAAAACTAATTTACGTTCCCGTATTACTCTTTCATGAAATCGCAAATCGAAAAATAAATATATCAACTCTCAATCGCGATAGCAACGATCCCAGATCGAAACGGGTCAGGTTTCTCGCGAACTATACACTCCCCCGCCCGCATACTACTCCTATCCGGGGCAGTAATCAAAAAGAGCCATGGAACCGAAGCCGTCTGAAGGAAAAGCGGAGAAAAGTCTGAAAATACGAAGGAGCCAGTCCCTGAGGAACCCGCAGCCGGGAAGAAAACTCCCTTTTTCATAAAGGGCGCGCGAAGATAGCGAAACAATGAGGACGTGCATTGTGCTACACATCTGTGAGGTTCAAACGAGAAAACAACACGATGCCGTTTTAAAATAAGAAAACATGACGAAATATGCGTATGGTCGTTTTGACAAACATTTTTTTCTGTTTTCAATACTAAAAAAATCTATTGTTTTTATTAAAATGCAAAATTTTATTCAAACACGAAAAATAATTATATGATTTTCATAAAATATTCGTATATAATATTTCAATAAAAAAGCTGCACTTTTACAAAATGAAAAATTTTCCTGTCTGTTAATATTTCATCTTTGGAAAATTTCATAGATTTTTTTATGTGAAAAATGTCTGCAAGAAAAACTTATAGTGCGCATTATTAAGTGAGAAAAATTTCACGGACTCGATAAGCATTATGTAATGGAAGCAAGAAAAAGTTGTTCGTTCTTGAGACGAAGCTTCCGTTGTTTTAATTTCGAAACGTTTCCAAAGTGCGAATTCGAATAACGTTCAACGAACGTAAGTTGAGCAGTTCTAAAAGTTGCCCCGCGTTCGTGAAAGCGATCCGACTTGCAAAACCCGTAAGAAACCTTAACTATACTTTATCGTTATTAGATTTCATCCGAGATATCTGAAATGACGTGAAAATTAAGCTTTATTCTGCCTTTGCAATATATAATGTGTATTATATAAACTCCGCAAAAGATAATGGAATAGAGGGTGGAAAAACAATGGATATTGTTATGATGAAGTAATCGTCTTTGAAAATTTTATTAATAATTTCCTCGTTTATTCCGTTCTTCAGAGTGATTGATTCATTATTTATGGATTGAAACCAATTATGAAAATAAACAAGTTAATTATCTAATTGCTCAAATAAATACATCTTATTTATTTTCATTATTGTTTTCAGGTCTTTTATGCTCAATTCTTTTTGTTTTTATAATAAAAAAACAAACATTCATATTAAGCATCAGATTTACGAAATATCCTTAAAAAATAAAATATATATATATATTACGAGCCTTTTGTATAATATGAACACATTGTTTGTACTCGAAGCAAATTTGACCAATTTCGTCAATTATTTTCTCGAATGAAAACGAACGGCAAAAATTTCAATCGCATCCATAAATATCAAATATCTGAAGGACTCAAAAGAAGAAAAAAAAAACACACAAAAATGAGACGTTTCGCCGATAATGAAAAGGAAGAGAGACACAAAAAGCAATTTTCCTGTTAATCAATTAAAACAACGACCGGGGCGAAAAATTAGCGATATCTCTCCCGCCGGCCGAATCGACGCGAAATTCGATAATATAATAAGCGTAATTGAAATTGTTTCAATGTCAATCAAAAGGGAATTGTCCTTTTCCCTTTTGGCGCGCTTTTTCTTGGAAAAACACAAACAACGCCGTCGCGAAGCACAACGATAATATACACATCATTGTGCTCGCGATTTTTACCTCACACTCAATTTCGCATCAGTCTCCCGAGGGACATAACTCAATTTTTCGTCGTCGAGGCACAATTAATGAGACAGAGAATCCTGGAAACGGGGTCGTCTTGGATACCGGTTCGGGAGAAGCGAATGGGCGTCATCCGAGGGGGTGGTTTTGGGAGGCTTCCGGGCCAAGGGTAAGCGAGAAAGGAAGGCTCTGCGTCAAAGGATTTCCACGGAGCCGAGCAATGTGATCTCGGGTATGAAATGTGAGGCTTCGCAGACGTTTCACGTGTTAATAATAAGGACCGGTGTCATTTCTGATCGCGTGTCAAACTTGGTGGGGCTAAACTGCATCGGGATTAACGGTTTCGTATGGCTAAGTGATCTGGGTGTGGTATTATTTTAGAGTTTCTGTGCATGTGGAGATGTTGTTCTTGTGAGACGTTGATTATTATTGTCTATTTTATATAAGACTCGTGTATCGATTTTCTAAATAAACAACATGACCTTTGACGTATAATCGAATAAAAGTCATGATATATCTCAATTGTTGCATAGTAATAAAAAAACTATTGTAATCAATCGACACAAATTAAGTCTTATTAATAAAAAAATGTATTACGTTGTATCTCAAACGTTCAAAAATAATAATTTTGAAATACAAGAAAAATCTTCGAAACAATACAAAAAATATCAATAAATACAAAACACAGAACATGTCTTACGTTAGAGAACCCCTGGTCTAATAGAAGGCAATTATAGCACCCCAGCGGGGATGTTATTATCGGCGGACCAGCGGCCAACAATGAAAACCACACACGCTTACGAACTTCGGTTCCCAGAAACCGAAACATCACAAGCACGAAATCCACTCGGAGCTCGTTTACAAATTTTGGTTTGCAGGAACCAAAACATTGCGATGTACCGGAACAACACGAACGGAACCGAGACTATGTGCAGCATAGTGCAGTGCGAGAAGTGCCACGATCAAACCACAAGAGCTGTTATCGAATCGTAGTTTTACTTATATAAGTGCCCTCAATGACATGCGGTTACAGTTGTGGCTTGTTCACAGTGTATCGATATGTATTATCGATACGACTGTTGCGAAAATCTCGTTAAACCGAACACGTAAATACATTAAAAAAAAATCCAAGATCAATTCTTATCGACAGTAGGGGTTCAGGCGAGACGCGTCCCGAATCGAATACATTCACAGGCCAAAATAAAAATACAGACGTATAATAATAAAGGGAAGCTTTTGCGTTTAGAGAAACTGCGACCGAAAACGTATTCAGTGGAATTTATGCGGGATTAAACGGAAAATTGGACCACATATATACAGACACCGAGGAAAGCGAAGAACGAAGATAACGAAGATTATACTGGAGCAGGCACGGAGGGCTAAAAATGAAAACCAGATCACATTTTCTATCCGAGTTTATTTCTTCGGCTTGCTGCTTCGGACGCCCACCATGGGACCCCCCCTTCTAAGAAATAAATATATACTACGAAAGGACGTGTATAATAACATAATAAAATGTTTGTGAGCGTTCTTGAAGGCGCACTTGCGAGTTTGCGGTTAGATCATATTACGGAGGTGTGAGAGTTCATACATGTTTTGAAAGTAAAGTTAATAAGTCAAGATATGGTATGTTTAATGAAATTTTTGCTTTGATAAAAGACGCTGGTGTAAAAATATATAAGAAATTTGTTTCTTTATGTTCGTACAATTACATCAGCATAACTGTCAGAAGTATGATTTAATATCTGAATTAATAAACAATTTACGCTACAATCAGTGCTGTAGAATCGCAATAAATTACAGGAACAATCATAAAAAGTGAATCAATCATAAAACTTGCAGAGGTTTTTATTGTCCTGCGATTTATTATCCTACTCACAACTTCAAAGCGTCGACGCAACGAAACGATCGTCAACTTAAATGCGCTTCAAATTGCGACCCGTTTAATAAAAGTGCATGCCGTCATGCAAATGGACGTAGATTGACCAATAAAAATGAAAAAAAATACTGTAACGGAAATGAATACTAACACCACATACATAATTCCATCAATACATGGGGGAAACCAAGTTTTTTTTTCACTTAAATGAACATTTTCATATCTATTTAATCTTATAATTAAATATCCAATCAAGTTTTATAATACTGATAGCAAAATTGTATTTTTTTTTAGCGAATATTGTCTCTTTTGACCCAATTTTTCATTACAAATGAATTCGAAACAAACCGAATATCCCCCGGGTATATAAATGGGAATCGCCCTCGTGATCGTTATTGCGAAAATTATTCGAATCACAGTTATGGCTAATGGTCGTGTAAAGCTTCGCAATAGCTCAATTAGCGAAGTAAAATGCAATCAATTAAGGGAAGAACGTCACCGCGAGCCGGCCCCACGGGCTTTGTATAAATACCCATTATTAGAGCGAACAGTTCGTCGGGGTCATTGGATGCAAGTCGAATGCAGAAATGATGAATATTACGTACATGAGACTAATCGTTCAATATAAATTCAAATATTATATAATATCAACACAATGCGCCGCTCTTATAAAAATAATGCGCATTAAAAATTCATATTTTTCTCGATACTATGCAAATTTATTAAACAGAGAGTTTCTTTGTGTATTTTTCCACATTAAATCTGTTTCCATCGTACGGATGCATTTATAAAATACATTTGAATATGGAAAAGAACCTGCAGCAAACTCAAAATCAAATGCGCGATACATTTCCATGGCTTTTATATAGATTTTGCGCGAACATTTCGAAGAATCCGCGCGTATAATATTGTGTACACGTACACGTATATACACGCGATAATGTATGTGCTTTATATTACAAAGGGAAGCTATCTTCTGGGTAAGGAAATACACATCAGCTACAGAGGACGAAGCGTGTGAACAATCTGACAGGAGATTACCTCATCTGCGTCACGCTGCAGGCTATACGATTGATTGCCTCAAAAGCGAGAACTATTCGCGTGTAATGTTGTACTATTGTGGCGAAACATAGTGATTTTCCCATTTTTTTCATATCACGAAAATAATATTATATCATATTGACGCAATTTCGAAAATACGACGTGTAACTAATTCCATCTTAACACAATGGATCTTCGTCAACTCAAAAACCGCCCTTAAACTCCGTCGCTCGCGTACGAAAAATCACACTTCCCAAATTCAAAATCTCATTTCGTAGACAGGCAATAAACTCTAAACACCCCCGCACACCCATACACAGCCTCGTGCATGTACTCCGACAAGCGAACATTTCCCACGGTTCCCATTAAATTAAGTGACCGAATAAGGGTAATCAACGGCCATTTGCGGGACACGGACGAAGGACGTGTTTCGGACCGAAGCTGAATAATTAAGTTGAACGCCCTTCTTCACACTATACCATATCCTATGTATGGGACGTGATTACGGCGAAGGCCCTATATGTATGTGGGCTACAGATTCAAAACACGGAATCTCATATTATTTTGAAAGCGCTTTTTTTAATATGAATACAATCTTAGAAATAAATGAAGTAATGCTTAAATGATGATTTTTTTATTTTTAAATAAAAAAAGAGAGATAATTTTTTTTGTATAATCAAATTTTCTGAAAGAAGTATCGATTTTTTTTTAAAGGCACTGTAAGTTTTCAAACGACACCTCCCATATGTTCATGAAAATGTACGAGAATTCTTCACCTGTATTTATCTAATGTACTTAGAATACTGTTTTAGATAAGGCCTTGTTTCTGTGCGTCTAACACGCTCGAATGCACAGAATCGCGAAAGGACTATTTCGGCCGATGCCCTTAAAGCGAGTCACCCTTATAAATAAAGCGGGTGTCCTTTGAAATGAAACTTACGACATACATATTAATAGAGAGACGATAAAAGTTTTATGCGGCTTTAATTTTATTGCTCCTTCGATCGGGTTGTATTATGATATGGCGTAGACATATTTTACGGGTCACAAAATGTACTTTGTAAGCGAATTTCAATGAAAATTTTATCGAATTGAATATTTTATATTCTCAGAAAAACATTTTCATTAAGTAACGTTTCAATGAGTTTCGTTTATTCACGAATGTGTATATTTCGTATTGGAGGATATAAGATGTATTGAATGCTCGTTGAAAAATTGACATCGTTTCGTTATGGTGATTGTTGAATTTTTCAATATTTTGACCTACTTTTGTAATATATAGGTTAATTGTTCGAGAGGCTTTTGACATCGGACGTGTTGTTCGTAGTCAAAAACAAGGCGGTGTCATAATAAAACATAATTTATGACGTCGTTTACATTACAATAAGTTACTTTATGTACGGTCTATTAACGAATTAGGAGCGTGAAAATTTTCCAAGTTTTATGCGTTTTTATAATCCCGTAGATACGATGCGTGACTGTTCAGCATGAAAAAATACAACCAACTTCGTTACAAAACTAATGAATAGCAAAATAGAACAATTTTTCCGTACACGTACAAAAAAAAGCCAAAAAAACATAAAAATTTGAATTCCGAAATCGATCGTTACATAAAACAAAATGGTCGCTATAAAATTTTACAATCAAAATACGTGTCGATTACGCTCGGAACATTTATATATTTCTTTTAGAATTCTATACAAAAAGGCACGCAAAATAGACGAACAATCCCGAATATAATCTTCGCGAAAAAATCAAGATCGAAAAAAAAAACTTATCGCGATTCCAGATACGTACGCCCGCCCAAACGAACCCTTATTCTGCGGGACGCGCGAAACTCTAGTGCGTAAACACACGGCCCTATAAAAATTTATATAATGCACGTTCTATATATATATAATACATTATTATATTCAGTCCTGAAAGGGTCAAAGCAATCAGTCGGAGTTAGCGGGATCTCGAAACGTGGCTCCAATAACAATGGAAATCAGTCACGAACTGCGAGACGTGAGGCGGGCTAGGAGTTAAAACGAACCTAAAAACCGTTTTCCGTTTTGCGAAAGGCAGCCCCTTGTTTTATCCTAGTGGAATTATACGGTCGTTGATTGCGATCCCGGTTATAATTGGCCGATGAAAAGTTTAATTCATCAACGTCGGAGGGAATTTGGAAACGATCGGCGCATCGCTGCGAAATTAATATCGGAAATCGAAAAGTTCGCTAAGTGCCCTTAAATTGTTATATGTATAACGGTTCGAGGGGGGCTATTTTCGTGAATTGATTCTTTTTTAATTAAAGTTTTTTAGTGTGGGGTGAATATTTATACGATTCATTGATTTATTTCATGTAAAAATAAACAGAAGTTAAGAACATGTAAAACTAATAATAATAAATTAAAATAATCATATACAACGATAAAACGATTTTATCAAATTCTTTATTCCAAGAATTCTTTTGTAATTTTAAATTATACATAAAAAATAATCATGAAAGCTAAGTACAGACGGCGGATTATAAAATATACGGCGCCACAAAAGCTGCACTTACACATAATTTTTCGAAGCGATAATTTCTAATTCCGACGAAACGTTCATCGACTTCGCATTTTGAACAAATTGAAAACGAGAGATAACGCTTACAAAACGGCACCGCTTATCGTGTCCTTTATTTTCCGCATTTATTATTAATGATGACCGATTATTAAAGTTGTCAAAATTCGAGGTCGCTTTCGTCAAACAATACATAACACACTATGATTTTGCGAAGCACTGCGATGGTATCCGATGTTTTATGACTTCATTGAATCGCGAACGATTCACCTCACGCGATTGAAAAAACCTTGGAACTTGGCGGAAATTTCACGGAAAATCGATAATCGTAATCATTTTTCTTTTATATATATTAAACGTTGAATAAAGTTATTATTTTCGGAAACGTATATATGGAAATAACTCAGATTTTGCATGTGTTAAAGGTCATGAACGACAACTATTACTAACCATTTATCACAGTATGCAAGAATATTTTTTGTATGTATTTAAAACTTTTTATACGATTTAAAATCAATTTTTTATTTATTATTAGAAATCTAAGGGAAATTTAATCGTGCACTATATAAAATAAAATAAATGCGCAATTAATCTGAGCATTTAATAAAATTAGTTAGTATGCATTAAAAAAAATAATGGAAGCATTTGAAAATATTTGATCATTGAAAAAATATCAAATTGGACCAAATTATCAAAATTTGATTGATATTAAAATTTTAACAAAAGAAAACGTTGACAGTCGATAGTTGTATCATATTGTCTGTAGAGGAAGACTTTACTCTGGTGACGTTGCCACCTCTCGATGATTTCAATGCACAAACTATTTCTCTTATAGTTCATTTCATATTTTTAAATGCTCACTTTATAATGTGCATTTTTTTCATTACAAAGTAAAAATAAAATTATGCCTAATACAAGATTCTTTAATGGACCAAAAATAACGCACAATCCATAATTTTTTAATGCACATATAAATCGCACTCTAAATCTAGTATCAACAATTTCTTTTTGGATATACTAAAGCGCACAAACTTCTAGATTGAACATCAGAAATTTCCTCAGAAAAATAGCCACACTTTCCACACCTCAAAATCGACCAAACCCAATCCACGTTTCAGTAACGAGCCCGCCGAAAAAGCCGCGAAAAATGGCCTCCGATTTAAAACCCCGCCCACATATGCCGGCCGATTTATAACTGTTTAATCAATCCGATGGGCCATCGTTCACGTTGGAGCCGTCTCCGACGACAAATCCCATGGAACGACCTCAGATTCTCATCGGCAACACATAAGAGGCCAATAATGCGGGGATCGGAAATTCGGCCGACGTACTTTATCTCGGGACGTAGCCTGTAGACGCACCTCGCGTCCCGGGATGAAGGTATTAAGAATGGAGGCCGTCGTATATTTGTGCCAGTGAAAGGAAAAAAAGGTGGGGGACGAATCGGGAATGCGAAAATCTGTGACGTATCGTGTGTGTGTGTGTGTGTGTGTGTGTATTGCTAGGATTTAGAAATCGTTGAATAAAATTGTGTGGAAGTTTTAAATTGTACACCCAATTCTCGTTTCACAACTTTCTGAAATAACATGGTTCAAGGAAGAAGAATTGTTTTTTTCATTTGAATACAGTATGAAAAATAATATTACTATGCCACAATGATGAGATTCGGTGCAGGCCAATGTACTAATTATATATATCCAACTAGCGGATAGTACGCGGCATTGCTCGGGACTTACATTTGAAATCAAATTATTTTTTTCATTTTAATTCATTAAAACAAAAGCATAAATCAGGTCTCGTATTGTCACAATTTTTGAACGTGCAACAATTTTATTTTTATATAAGGGGGGGGGAACATTTTTTTGCAGACCGTCCCGTTTTGGGTGCTAGGAATATGGTCATCCTGTTTTGATGATACAAAAACCTTCTCGACAAAAAAATATTTATTTTATATAGATAGGGAACAATTATATATGGAGTATTCATTATGTTTGTGTCAAATAATTAGTTTTTAAATAAAATAAAATTTCAAATTATTTTTTTACAACATGTTAATAGAATGAAAGCTTTAATCTTACGATCGTTACTAATAAAGGACCATTTACAGAAAATTCAAGAACAAAACGAATTCGAGATAAAAAAAACCTTCAAAATTTAAAAAACACATAAAAAAATAATATTTACACGAATACCGAATCAAAAAGACATTTAAGAAACTCCGACATGCGTAGAGCTGAAATGGGTCGCGAACGAATATGTCGCGCGTCACAGAACACCGAGCCCCTTTAATAAGGACCCGCTCACCAGTGGCGGGTGCCCCTAAGAAGATGGCAAAAGCAGAAACGCCAATGGAATGAGGCAAAGTGACAATGGCGAGAGCAGCAACTCCAAAGAAACATACGCCGGCCTGGCGGGCCTTAACGAACGGCGGGAAAGAGTCGCGCGCGCGCATAATGGAGTTTGAAATTTGAAAAGTTGGTTTAATTTATTTGAAGAATGTGCGGAATAATAATAGATGTGCGCAAGGAAATCTCCGAACACGCGAGGGTCCCCGGTAATAGTGCGTCGCCGCTTAAGAGACCGAAGTATGCAAAATAAATCGACGGCGGCGTGGTGCGGGGGTGTTGGAATTGAAAAATTTTGCACGTCTTAAGAGCAACGGTGAGAAATGGCGGTATTTCTAGTTGAATAGGGTATATTTTATTCTAAAAATACTTTTTTGTGTGTATTTTTCTAAACGAATTCGAATGCGATGAGGAAAATCACCTTTAAATATTCAATATCTTATATTCGAAGCGAGCGCATCTGTCTCGTACTAAATACTCGCTAATACATATAAAACGCAGAACAACACGTAAACGTAATCCTTTGAAAACCTCAAGCTAATACGACATGATCCCTGCATTATGCAACCGCGCCACTGCGAAGGGGTTAAAAATGAACCGACCCCAACGAAGAGCAACAGACATCGGCTTCATAACTAAAAGGATTCCAGTAAATGCGTTTCGCAAGCAAAGAACTTTCGTGAGGGTTGAAACGTACATATTCTCTGTCTGAGGGTGGGAGGCTTGAGTGGTTCCCAGATGCACGTAATGATAATATACTGCTTCTCTGGGGACGTCCCGTTGAATATTCGGATACGTCTGAATAAATATCATAACGAAACAACGCCGTTTTAAATTATGAATGATTCGGTTTCTAGACGGTTTAGTTGGTTGGTGGTTGAATCTAGGGTTTTCTAGGGTAATTTATGGTTTTCGCTTTAGTAAATAAGCTTTGTGTGGTTGTATGCGTGTTTGCCAAATAGGGATTCCATTAGGTGAAAGTTTTGAATTATTTTGTACGAATGTGTGATGGGATTTAAATAATGTGTGAAGTACTAATTGTGTTAAATTCGAAATCATATTCTAAACGATATACTTATTTTCAACAGATAATTCACATTAAATTATTTTTAAAAACAAAATAGACAAATCATGAAAATATTTCAAAAACTTAATGAAGCCCATTGGGAATATTAACAATAAAACCAGTATATCTTTACAATTAGAAATGGAAATCGCACAAATTCCATCGGAATTTCAACAAATTTAATTACCGAATAATCCAAACAAACTCAACACATCATAAATACCAACAAGTCAAACGAAAGGCGACGGAAAAAAAATATCACAATCGAAACGAAAACCAAACAAAAACTTCACCGATATCAAATCTCAAAATCCATATTCCGAACCAATAATTCGAATTCCTTCCGTATTTAGCAGGAGAAAACCGCCGGCCGATCGCGCGCCTTAATAATGAGCGTCCAACATCTGACGATACTCGCCGAGCTCGGCCCGTTATTACTATCAATAAAAAATAATTCCGGATCGGAAAATTCGGCCGAATATAATATTTTTGATATGCAAAGTGCGCTTTCGCCCTAACGTTTACGACTTGGACACTCTGCGAGGGAAAACTGTGCCGATTCCCGACGCCCCGCACCCTTTTTTCCGAGGTTTGGTTCGTTCGGTTAAACGGCGCGGACCCTTCCGAATCGTTCTTTTCAAATTTTCCGTTTTTCCGTTTTATTGGAAAAGTTTTCGATAAAAACGAATGAAAGGACGCGCCCGTTTCGCCCGAGATCCGCGCGCACTATCGTCATATTAAAACGCCAGAAAAGGTACGGCCGATAAAAAGCGTCGCGATTCAACGAAAGTGTCGTTTAAAATGAAAAAAAGAATATTTTTTTTAATGTCCCAGGTTTGTTTGTGTAAAATCGTTGATTTGTATCGATGAGGAGCGTAAGTGTGTGTAGATTCAATTATAATAATGTGCTCTGTTTGTTATTATGCGCAATATGCTTATTCGTATAATTTGTGCTATGATAATATTTGATCAATTACCGAGAAGTCACGATATGTCCTTTGAGGTTGATGTGGTTTGTTTGTAAAACTCGAAAATAATTACCTGAAACAAAAATAAAATATTTATTATTAAAAATTTTATTCAAATCAAAAAAACAATTTTGCACAAAGTACTAATAAATGTTTTCATTTCTTTTCAAATTTTCAATGGAATTAATAAGTAATCCGATTACTTTTTAATATCCTCGTCCTCGTATAGTGATCAAAAGATAGTGAAAAAACTCTCTTTTTCTCAACTATAAAAATACGAGTAGATACCAGACACAAAAAACGAATAAACGAATGTTATATTACACTCTACGTAGTTGATAACAATGAAAAATATCCTCAACACATAGACACACGCGACCGGGAAAACTTTTCGCGAATTGCGAAAATGCGAAACGCCCAGACATAAAATTTATTATTTTAATTATCGTGCGATTACTTCGCAACACCACCACGAAGATACACGAGGCGGATGCATAACTTTTAATTTTTCGAAGTTTTTCCGGACAAAATTTTCCAACACGCTGACTACGCTGCCCGTTCATAATTTACGACCACTCTATGGCGGTATTTAAAAGTCCAGCGTGCCGAAAAAGCCCCAGAAGCCTACTTTTCCCCACACCATACGAGGATAGTGTAGGCCTCCATTTAACCCTTCGGCGACTAGTGTCTCGTAAACCACGATTTTCCGACCGCGTGTATGCATACGACGGAAAATTCCTGGGATTTTTCCCCGTTGATGCTGGAAAAAGTCGCTGAAATACGCTTTTTTCTTACCGCCACCGGTTCACAGGGGGTCGTTTCAATAAATTGCTCATAACGATTTTCCTTTTTTCAAGTCGTGAACGAAACGGCGGTTTGATCGTTAAATATTGAGGATATGTGAAAAACGCGACCGCCCCGAGAGGAAAACTCCCCATTCGCTTTTCCTCTTGGCGGAAAATATTGTTCGCATACAAATAAATAAAAAAATCCCTTATCGCTGAGCCTTCTACGGCCGAGCGTAAAGCGTAAACTTTATTTTTTTTATTATTCATATTTTACGCCGGTCGTAATTTTTTAAGCGAATAAACAATTTTAATGTTATTCGACGAATGGCGGCCCGAATCTCTAATGTAGCGTTAGTTTTTTCGATATTCCGCTGTGTAAAATTCGTAAAGGAGTGGAAGATTTATTACTTTGATAAATTTCAAAAATTTTTAATGTTTAAGTCATTTTTAACAGTCGGAATAATCACGCGTATTTATCATCGCTAACGTAGCGATTATGAACAAATTTCCATTGTTACGGAACATTCCGAGAAGGCCTTGCCAATATTTAAAACGCTGTTTTTATACAAGAGTCGATTTTTTTGCAAATATTTTCACAAATTGATGAATTTTTATGAAAAAATATTTCTAAGTAAATATAATCTTTACAATAACAAGAATTTTTTGAGTAAAAATACAAGGTTACTATAGATTTCAATCAAATATGTAAACAAAATAATAAGGCGAAACTTATAACATAAAAATAATATAATATATGAAATTTTTTACATTAATTTAATAGTGTTAAGCACCAAAATTATAAAATTGAGTTTCTTTTATTTACTAGAAAAATCATTACTTGTACTACAGAAATTAATAAATGATTTCACATTCTCACACAAAATGACAGTACTATGTCGGGTTAATCATAGTTTTATTTCCATCTAAATGCATGTAAACTGTTTTTCTTAATATCTCCAAAAATGACAAAAGTCGCCTACCACTATTTACTACCGAGCCCTTCAATTATTATATCCTGCTTCTAATGAGAATTCGTGTGTACGGATAATTTTAACAACCACATCAAACACAATTAAAAAGCGACCAAAAAAAATCCAAAACACCCAAACTCGCGGTCGCAACCGGCTCCCGGATTACGTCCGGATCCCGCGAAAAAGTCCCAGAACGAAACCTTACACTTAATTATACAAACACCCCGTATCCTTATAACGCGAGCGCGTGTTTTAAACGAGTTTTCGCCTGACCGAGATAAGGACGTCCTTAATTAAAAGTCCATTAAACGCGATTAGGTATTCGGCGCGCGGCTGTTTGGCGTTCGGACTCGCTAAATGGCTTGCACACGTTTTCCGCCGAAACCTCCCCCGTCGTATAACGAAGTTTCGAAGCAAACAGCTTTTTAATCAGCGTCGGATTAGATGTGTGCACAACGTCATCCAGTTGACGAGAATCGTGGCCCCGCCGTGCGAAAGGTGCCTATATTAGTTTATTCAGCGAACGCGTTCACTTTCAGGTGTTTGTGAATGGTGGAAAAGCGTGTATCGATCCGCGTCGGATTGTTGATTGGTTCCCGAGACGTTTCTGATATGTTTGCGATTGATGGTGTTATGGAATAGGGACGGTTGGTGATTTGCATGATCTATTATAAAAAGTTGGGCTAGAATCTATTGCGTTGTAGAGATGTTAGTGAAGAGTGTAAAAAGTTTGTGCGTTTTCACTTCTATTTTAATTTTTGTTTGTATATAGAAGTTTCAGTCGATTTTAAATATTTTATCTAATAAAGTGGTTTTGATACGTTATAAATTTTTCATCGATATTATTCGAATGTATTTTGTGATGATTTTCTAATATACGTATACGTTCCGTAGAAGGGTTTGTTTGAAATGTCAATAGTTTCTCATGTTTGTGTGAATTAAATAGTTAAAAATATTCATATTTTGATCGTTGAAATTGAAATTTTTATGGATTTCGTACTTTGTTACTTTGTATTAATTAAATTTTAATATCGCTTAGTAAATGTTTTACAGAACAATAAATTTGAAACACAATATCTTTGAAAACAACAGAATACATTTCCATATAATCTAAAATACTTAAAACTCGTAACCATAATTTGTTCCAAATCAACTCGATCGCTTCGAAATTCAGTTACGAGCGAAACGCAATCAATTCCTCAAAATGCTAAAGCCATCCGAATACCATTAAAATGAACGCAAAACCGTGACCATTAATTCAATACGGAGATAACTAAAGTCTGCATCGATTGAAAATTTAATATTTTCACGACTACGTTCCTCTACACAAATCCCGCTGAAACACCGCCAGTGCAATCTATAAATCAGACGGATAGAATAATTTAATAAAGGCAGACTCACGGTCCGGATTGGAAGCCCCAACTGTGACTAGGCTCAAAACCGACATCTCAAAACAAAGGTACACCGTTTGATTTATAGCCGAACACTTACTGTATACCGACTGAAGGTATTACATAGCCACTGTACAGACGAGCTTCGGAGCGATATTGCGCCACTTTAATTTAATGCATGTTTTCAGACAAAACAACGATAACAGCAGCCTCAGTGAAAAAAGGGAAAATATAATAAGCTTTCGAATAGATCGAAAATGCATTAAGCTTCCTTTGACGTTAGGTTAGAGCTTATAAAGCTATATTTCCCATATGACCCATACGAGATCGCTGTACTTTCATGTATAGATACGTTGAGACCCCAATTTGCATGGCACTTTTTCATGAAATTTTACGACGTTATTGGATTTTTTATTCAGTAAAAGTCACTTATTATTTTAATATTTAAATATCAGAATAATTTATATTCAATTTAACTTAATTAAATTATCAAAAAAAAAATTATAAATAACCCTCTTTATAATACAAAAAAATAGAGAAATGATAAAAGCGCTGAATTGTGGTTAGTTAAGAAGTCACTAACCCGAGAATAGTACCGGGAAAGTCTCGTCCATAAGTGAGTCGACAACACCCTCGGGTTCTATTCAATGGCGCCAAGAAGCTGGCAATCAGAAATGTATATAAACATAAAATCGACCCTAAAACAAGGACGGTTTGAGAACCCCTGGAGCGGGCGCTATGGGAGCTCAAACGCCGAAGGAAGAACCTTATTACAAGAAGTCTGTATGTGCAAGAATGTCCTCGTGGAGACATTAGATAGGTCTTAACTGGACTCGAATGTAATTTGTTTTTGTTTAAATTTTGTATAGAAACGCTAGATAGTGTATACCTACTGCTTTTCGTCGAATAGAACAGACTTTGATATATATATTTTTTTTTTAGTTTAAATTTTTTTTAATGTAATAATTATACAGCTCAATTTCACAAACCATCACAACACGGGAAATTTTACAAACTGTCGCCTGACACGAGATAAGTCTTTGAGTTCACATCGCCTTTTGAAACTATACAAATAAATAATTCAACAGCGTATTCTCGAAATCCGAACGGGTTTGAAAATTTCGGTCTCCGCACCGACAGTAGATTAAGATTTAACGGATCCAGGGGGCGTTAAGGTGTTTCGCACTTAAATATTCATAAGACACTAACGGCTTAAAGACAACACAACGATTTCCGCGCACTCGATGTAAATTAATTATAGTATGCCGCGCGGATTAAAATCCAATACCGCCCTGTTTCACGTTATAATCGCCCTACCCTGAACAACTTAACCCCGTAATAACCGTTCCGTATTATAATGTATTCGAGTTCGGAATTTGCTCCAGTTCTGTTGTCGATTGAAGAAATTAAGACATGTTTATGTATTTGAATATGATCGTTTCCAACTAGTGCGGCAACTAGTGTAAAGCATGGTTTTAAAAAATAATATGTTTTGATCTTTTGATAATTATAAATGATTTTATTCGCTATATGTGCATTAAAGGGTAAGTTATTTTCATTGGGTTATCTATGAAAAAATATTATTCACAGACCTTTCTAACTGTCGCTCAGTTTTGGTTATCAAAAAAAAAAAAACTGCTGTATAAAATATGGAACAATCAACGTACTGTAGTGTTGTAATTTTTTCATATTTAAAGCATAAAATTCGTTCTCTCGTGTATTTTCATTGAATTTGTATTCGTAGTAAGTAAGCAATGTTAGAATTAATTTCAAACACAAACATCTGTTTGGAAAAAATTGTAATTTGTGTTTATTGAATAATTAATAATGTACATTTTCTGAATTCGAAAACTTTTTCGACGAATCATTCTCTTTTATTATATCGTCTATATATATAAAAATGGATGTTTTTATATATTAATATTTGTTTGTTTATTGCCGTATAGTCTCTAACACCCTTAGATCGATCGCCGTGAAAATTGGCATGTATTTGTATTTTTTTGGAGAAGGTTTTTAGTGTCATTAAAATAGGGTGACCATATTTGACGGAACCCAAAACAGGACAATTCGCAAAAAATATTCCCCCAACTATATAAAACAAAAATTTTTTTGTTGAGAAGGTTTTTGTATCATTAAAACAGGGTGACCATATTTCTCAGAATCCAAAATGGGACGGTCTGAAAAAAAATGTTCCCCCGCTATATAAAAGTAATATTTTTTTGTCGAGAAGGTTTTCGTATGATTAAAATAGGGTGACCACATTTCTCAGAACCCGAAACAGAACGGTCCGCAAAAAAAATTTTCCCCCATATATCGTTCGATCGATCACCATATAAAAAATAATTTGATGCAAAACGCCAAGTCCCGAGCAACGCCCGTACTACCGCTAGTATGATATAATATTATATATGAGAATTTGTGTATTTGAGAAGTTTAATAAGACTCAATTTGGAGTTTCTGAAAACCCTGCAATAATAATCGACATAAGAAACTTCCACGTATTTTTTAATAAAGTGTTATCCAATATCTTCTGCAAGAGCGTTGAGAAACACTGTATATTGAATTTGCTTCTAGCGCTCAAGAACAAAGGAAAACAGTAATTCAATACATACACACATTGGGTATTCGTTTCGTTGTTAAATTTCTTACATACTTTCGTACAAAAGAAATTGAGTAGCTAAGACGCGCGTACGTGTATCGAATATTTGGCTTTCCATTCGCGCCCTTCTTACTATTTTATTCATATTTTTTCCCTTTTCATGATACCGCATGAAAAGATAAAGATCGATCAGATTTTTCCCCATTGTTTCTCTGCACCCAGAACACGAACGCATCCCACGTTTAAATACAATGTCTAAGTAATGAGATTAGCTCTTAAAGCTCACCCGGATTATTTTCTTCTACTTAACGCGCTAGACAAAGGCGACTCACACTGTGTCTTTTACTTGTCCATAAAATTCTTTATGCAATTTAATCTCGACTTTAGCACCCGGGCTGCCCGTAAAGCTGACAACTATTTCCACGCCACTTGCTCAACTTTCCATCCTTCCACGACCGATAGAGGTATTCCCGATTCTCATTGCTCCATCCGAAGAATCGATTGAAGAGAAAATAAAGCTTTGCGAACGATATTTTACGACTTGATTGACGGACATTATCTCCGGCGCGTCTGCGCTTCTGAAGCGTTCACAGAATTGCCGATAAAGCTGTTACATTTGTATTTTCGTGCTCGGCTATAGTTTATGCGCGTACGAGTAAAGCAATTTGCATAATGATTCCTTTCTTTTGCACGACGAGCGCATACTATGTAAGTTTATATGTGTTAAGGCCCTCGTTACTTGCGAAATTTTCATACAAAGAACATTGATTACAAAATCTAATAAAAAACGACTCGATTAAAGAATTTGATCAAACACATATACATAGAGAACGGAAACGAGCGACAGTTAAAAGTAACTGTTATGCACGAAATCCACCCAACACCATTATCGGCAGCAATTCTAACGTCAAAACAATAATGGCGCGACAACAATTTTCGCTAAATTATAAACGACAACGGCCTCTTTTGGCGTTTCGTTACCGAACCAGCGAAAGTCCCAAAATCAACGTTTTACACGACGGCATCCTCATCCATACAAACGACGCGTAATGCGAGCTGGGGCATACCCCAGAAGACCAATGCCGCATCGATACGATTATTTTATCGCTTGTCGTAGCACTGAAAACGGCAGTGGAACCCGGCAAAAAATGGCGAGCGAAAAAATGGCACCGGGTACGGCCAGGGGGCTGTGGACGTCCGTATCTATACGTTTCTTTGCGGGAAATGGATGGGAAAGTGCGCGTTTTTCGCGGGCCAAAGGGTGAAATCAATGCGTTTCCGAACGATCGTGGTACAAACAAAAGGAAGGATAGGGGGTCTTAAGTGGCCCATAAGGGGATGAGGGTTTTTTATTTTATTTTGTATCTTTTCCGGCAATGAACATTCTTTAGATATTGCTGTATCTTTTTTTTTCGTAGAAGGAAAGCGACGATTATTTCTGCGATAAAATTCCTTTTTTTGGGCCCCAGATAAGTTTTTTAAAGGGCCCTCGACCATCTTCGATCAATCCCGCGCCTTTATAGACGGCACAAATTAAACAAACGACCCTCCGCCCTATTACGCAGCAGTGACAAATTACAGACACAATCCACCACCGACCAGCGAGACATCCCTCTCGTCGAATAATAAAAGGAAAACGCCACAAGCCTACCGAAAAGCCGCGGATGTCGGTCGCCAATTAAGGTCAAACCATGGAAGGACGGGGAGGCGAAAGTTAAAGCGTCGTACCCAACTTATGGCGGGTCCATATGCAGGGAGACAGAAATTATGGGATGATTCGAAGTTTACAGAAAACATAATTAAGCTAATATCATTATATTTGTATATATTATTCGGAAAACATAATATGTTATGCCTATCTGAATCATGAACACCAGCATAATATTTTGGTAACAGAAAAGTATAATACAAGCAACACAAGACAATTTTCGGAGAACGTTCCGGGATTTCGGCACAAAAAAGCACATTTATTCAAAACTTTAAAACACATTTGTATAAATCACGACACACTGTCAGCCTAAACTCGAAAGACACGCCAAATTTAAGCCGTCCAACCATTTCTGCCGCACCCCATACGTTACGGTCGAGGTAGATAAATCTGTGAGATTTCGCGTCCCCATACAATCTACACATGTACAATAATAATGTACGAAAAGGAGGCATGGGTGTCCTTAAAAGCCAAGGCCGCAGTAGGTTGGATTTATTGCTCGTCCTTATGCGTCTCAATGTGTATGAGAGACGAAAGCGTTATTCTCGCGTAATAATGTACGCGGAAAATTGTATCACATGTGTCGAGATTTACGGCCTGAAATGAGTACGCACACGTCTATTTTGTGTATTTTACATACGTTTTATTACGGATATTCGCTCGCGTTAAATATATGTAAATATTTATGCTCGCGCTCAAGCAATAAAACGAAAATTGGCAGTTGTAAAAAAAGGAACTCGCGCGTGAATGATTCAATAGATTTCGAATGAATAGTCGTGTGTGTGCATATACGCGAGTTTGGCCTTTCGAAATCGGTGGGCAAATGTTGACGAAACTATTCATTGTCGGAGTTAAAAGTTTCATTGTTGACTTTTGACGAAAGAGTCGTTGTTGCGAAAAAAAGAGGATATAAATAAATATAAAATTTTATGCAACATTATAAAAAATTGACGTTTTGCGTATCGCAATATAAGATAATAAGATAAATATATTTTCGTATACGTCATTGTGATGAAAAATATTGAGTGTGCTCTTTAGAGAAAAGGATCAAAAGGAAAATCCACACAATGAGAATTTGATAAAAAGCAACAATAAAAGCTATGAATATGCATCATATCAATAGCATACGTTTTAAGAAATGACGTATCAAAAATAATACAAAAGGATACTTTGTTTTTCCGTTCGTAGAATCAAAACATAATGCGCGCTCAAAGCGTTCCGTGAATAATTCAACAGATTTCCATGCGAAGTTTTCAACGACCCAACCATACGAACTCAACCCAATTTCTCACAAATAAAACACTATCGACTTTTCCCACACACGAATTCACGTCACTTATACAACTGCAAACCTCCGACACAAAACCTACAACTGTCCCAACCGCTAAAACCTCAAAATCCGGCCGCGACGCAAAGCCCCGGCCATCGAAAAAGGCTTTGCATCCACATCCGACGATCATCCACCGTACAAAAGCCGAATCCATCACAAGTCCATGGCCCGATCCGGAGGAACGAACCACCCACGCTTTTTTTGTATCGACTGCAGCAACGAAACGTCGAACAATGGCGGCCGCGTGCGTGCTAAACGTATTGGATACGTTTTATTTTTCATTTTATTTCGGCGGTCGTGCGCACAAAGAGCGGCCAACAAGTGGCTATTTAGCGGGGCCATTTATGCGCAACCGGCCTTAAAAAAACCTTTGTCGCGAACGAAGTGAACCCTTTTTATGTGGCGCCTCGCATAAGGGAAATTCATGTATAAAAAAAAAAACGACGAAATACGAGAGTGAAACTAGTCGAATTCTGTACGCATGGAAAAACTTGGGTCATACTCAAATTTTTTTTTAACGCTATATGTTGATCTTTGAACGTTTCTGCACTAATGCCGAAATATACTGGAATTACCAAGTTTAGAAGATAACATCGGTCGCATAGAATGGGCACATTGTAGCCGTTGGACTTTGACTTTGGTCAAACTAAGTTGCGAACGGGCGTATCGTGTACATTTGTCAAGTTTGGGCAAACACGTTAACCATTATAAATATACAATGGAGCTTCATACTTGGGACATTGTGGAACGGTCGACCTCGTTTTCTTGTACGGTCAATGTTAAATGCGTTCACGTGTTGTGACGTTTACCGATGGATGAGTTCTCGTGGGAAATTGATCGTGGAAATAATCGCTGTTGTAGATAAGGTATAATGTGTTAATTTCTGATTATTCGTGAGTAATAGCAATATTGCATGCAGAAAAGTGAGAAGTAACACATAAAAAAAGTCATAGAATGACGTTAATGCGACATTCGATGATGCATCACGTTTTATAATCTGAATTATTAGCTTACTATTTATATTTTGATTAATCTTGAAATAAATAAAAAAAATATATATATTTTTCATATAAAAGAATAAGGGAGAAAGAACATACGGAGAGTCAAAATAATGCGATAATTCCCGACGCGCGATATCTCGAATATCCCACTATTTAAACATAGCCAACAAAAAGACGCATGCCGCAGAAATAGAAGAGTGGACACCATCAATTAAATTGAACACAAAAGACGCCCTCCGAGTCGACGTTCGAGAGTGGGAGGACGCCACCCCCTGAAGGGCTCCGGCAACAAAAAGTGCAGAGCCACCCCTCCGGCCCTGTGTAACAAAGGTTCGTGATGCCAAGAAAATTACTTCATGCTCAAAAAAGCATACAGAAGTGGTCTGCCCTAATTGACAAGAATAATGCATCAACGTCGCCGGTCACAATGGCCGGGGCGGAAAAAATTGTAAGATCCGAACCGCAAATTAATCATAACCGAGAGAAATGTGAAAGGAAAAGTTAAAAGAGACCCGGGCTGGTGGATGGTGACGATCTTCACGGTTGGGTTGTGTCTTGTATTTTTAGCGAATTTTATTTTGTGTTTGATAAACAATGATGTTGCGCGTTTAGAAATATATGTTTTTTTTTATAAAAAATCCATTTGAATTCAATTTAATAATTTCGAAACGATATTTGTGATTCAGATTGTTTAAAATTAGTCGGAATTGAATAAGCATTATTATTGCGAACTATGCCATTTCACGAAGTCTTTCTTCAGCTGAATAAACTTCAAATCCACATTTACGCACCAAATTCAAATAAAACTCGTATTAAATTTAAATACCAAACTTTATTACCGATACACAATACCAGCTACGTTAATAAAATCTCGAAAAACACTAAAAGCGAATTAATCGTTGCACAGTGGGGAAACGAACGAATGACTCCCAAAAACTCTCCCTATATTATACGGAACGAACGAGCGCTTATCAAAGAAATTATTTAAGAGCCAGCGATTCTCTAAGTGTAGCCTTTAGCTCTGTAAACAATCGAAATGTCAAATTATATTAATAAGATTATAAATTGTGAATGTTCTCCAGTCGTCGCGAATCTCCCTTATAATTCCTTCAACAAACTCGAATTTATTCATATTGTTGCTTTCCTCTTTTGCGATTTTCGAAATTTGAATCTTCCCAAAATTATTGTTTGCTAATTTATTATTCCCGCTATAGAAATATTTTCAAAGCCCAAAGCAGTTGTTAGTCTATTTTGGAACCTAAAATATTATTTTTTGCCAAATATGTTAATTTATAATTTCAAACATTATTTTCGTATTGGAAATGGGCTTAAAAGATTTTGTAGGAAAAATCCAATTCGTATCAATTTTTAATATTCATCTTTTGTCATATTAGTATAAAAGTATACATCTTCGACTATAGTAAAATTAGATCAAAAGATGTTTAATATTGTATTTATATAAAAATATTAATCCGAAAAAATTTTAGTCAAGTCATCAAAAAATTTAAATATTAAAAAATTATTTCAATACTATGATTAAGTTATAAAAAAAATCCACTAAATTATATCACAATGTAAACGTTAATATTTTAAAATTACGCAAACTCATTTAAGCGCTTCTCATTCATTTTTTGCATTAATATAAATCACTGTGCTTAGGTTTTTTTTTCAAGAAAAAAGGCAATATTGTCGTAAAGACAAAAGACACAACTTTCACCCATTAAACGAACAATGAAAAATTTAAATTAATTTATATAACGTCGAAAAAAAAATTAATAAGGCACCATCACCACCGCCTAAAGAACGCCTATAACTTCTCGCACGTTTAATTATCATTATAATTTCCGCCGTCCTTCTTATTTCAAGCGAAAAAATTAAAGCCGAAAAAAAACGTTAAAAATTAACGACGCCGCTCCTCCATCATAAATCCACCCTTCGCCCTCATACACAAAAAGAAATCCAAGAAAGAAACTCAATACGAAACCACCGAAAATGTACAAAAGAAAGCAAGAAAAACGTATGAAATATGTAAAGGACCGCGACGCGTACAAATTTTCGGCCCTAGAAAGTTTCGTCCCTTCAATCACGCTAGCGCAAGAAAACTCGGGCCTCTCCCCGAAACTTCTCGCTTAATTCGAAACACTTTAAAATGAAAATAATAATTACAAAAGCCGGGCCTCCTCCGGCCCTAGTCCGCCCCTCACTTCTGCGCAGGGCCGTTGTTCTTTCGCGGATAATGCCCGCCACCCCGCCGGGGAAGAAGCAAAACCGTAACTTTGCTGGACCGTTACTGGCGCATTTTGGCGATACAAAATTAAATTCGGGGCCGCCGCGGAAAATCTAGAGAGTCTCGTTAATAATGCGATATGAAAAAGTTTTTTTAGGGCGCGCGTATTGTGCCGTTAAGGGTGAAAAGTGGGCCGTTGCGGCTGCGGTATTGTTTAGAGCGGACGGTGCATGAATCGTAAATATTTTCGTCATCGATTTATAAAATAGTATTTCGAAAACTTTTAGTGACCCACGATTCGAATTTTTATGTAGGGGGATTAAAAAAATTAAACGAGCATATTTTAGAGCTTCGCACGGTCGATAAAAACTCATTATATTCGCCCGAGTAAAGTGCAACTTCCGATTACTGGTTTTGAGCCAAAAAATTAATCATGATCTAAAAATCCGATAAAAACTTTTAACATTAAGCCTTCACATTTTTATAATTAGCTTTCGACCTATACCCGGACACGAAAGCTATAATAGAGCACAACATTTTCCGTTATTCCAACGCCTAAAAGCAATCACAATGCGGCACATACATTTGAGAAGTCCAATTTATAAATACCCCAAAGCAAATTCTAGAACACTCACATCAAAGCAATCCGAGTTCGAATATCCCAAGATTGCAAATTGATCAACGGAAACGTATTCGCGACACGTGGCCAGCAAATTATTTCGATTCACGTGTGCACACATCGCATGCAGAATGCACATCTTATATGACACAGATATACAGTTGCAATTATGTACACAAAGCAAACAGAACGTATTGGTAACGCGCGTGAGTTGCAAATGCCGCTAATTACAAAGCAATTGTGTGTTCGTTGCACAACACAAAAGACGTTGCGTCAATATACCGCTTTCTATCGCGGGCGACATTCCGATCGAATGTCACAAAGATTTTTTATCAGCGAATCAAAAAATTGTGTAGGAAATCGAATATGTGTCAATGTATTGTGATATTTGCATAAATTAAAACTGCATTCATAGAGCATACGAGATGAGATAAGTACATTTCAAAAAATATGTATTTCGTCACACGGTCTAATCTTCGTTATTGATTTCTAACAATGTTTTCACGCCAAATTTGTACGTATGTACGTATAATAAATCGACACAGTTCACATTGGGGGCGATTGCGCAACGAAGTCGTTATTTATAAAGCAATTACCGTGTCGGAGAAGAGCAACGAAAGAGTATCATTGAAATGCTGATCACACCTTTCACCGTTTGTAATTTATTCATGGCGGCAAACGAATACGACAATTTGACATCTGATCAAATGCCATTTGTTCGCGCTAGCATCGTGTATGGAGCTTATATGTGCCACACAAACCTAGATTTATTTTAAGATTATTTCTTTAATGTGTATCGTATATATGAAGCGGATCGAAAACCTTACTTTATAGTTTTTCGCAACAAATTTAAACGAAACGCATTAAATCGTGTAACGTTTTCGCAGCGCGACACTAAAAGAGTTTACGCTCCCCCTTTAAAGGCGTCATAGTTTCCTTCGTCTAATTGAGTTTAAAACTTGAGTAAATTGCATACTTTATGACTTGGGGGAGAAAATTGCGTTGCAACAACGAATGTGCACTGTGCAAGAGAGGATTCGCATTGTGCACCAACAACAAACACTCCACCGACCGGCAAATCTCATTTTCTGCAGTGAATTCGTTTGAAGTTTTTTTTTCAAATACAAATTATACGAACGAAATAAATAAATTTATAAATCAATTAAATAGAAATAATTGGAGTTTCACGTTTCTTGTTTGATGTTTCAATGAAAAAAAAACTATTCGTATTAAGCGAAAGTTCAAAGTGAATTGAGTCAAATTTAAATGTTATTTTTGGTAATTTAACTCACTTATTTTAAGCGTCCAAAACGAATTTAACAAATTACTTTCGAGTATAAATAACAAATGTGTTGACGTACAATAGCGACATGTGTACTTTGTAAACGTCCAAGAAAGCTGTCGTTTTCCGGAAAACACAACAGTTGCGACGACGGATATCCGTTTTTCCGAGCCACCAACTAATTATCAAGCTTTTCCAACGTATTCAACATAAATTACCGGAACGCAATACTTTATCTTTTGTAAATGCAAATACTCCGTTTTAATTACGACAAATGCACACTATTTGCATTCCACAGTACCGTAGCTATTATAATAAATATTTGAATCATATCTTGAACATTTTATAAATATTCTCTTTCACTATAAATTAGAATAATTACATTTAAAAATACAAGAGTTAAATACACAATAAATTAATTAATAGAGTTCATTCACCGAAAAAATATTCAACTCATGATAAAATTACGTCATAATTCATTCAGCGTAATAACGTCTTAAAGTCAAAAGTACATTTTATATACGGAAAGTACAAAAAAAAACCGGAATCGCAAAGTATCTCTAATATGAAAATATACGTGGGAATTATCGTTACCGAGCATAACGGGAAAATTAAAAATTAACACCCGAGACCGCAGCAACGCAGCCGGGAAAACTCGGACGAATTTTCCCCCCCTCGAGTTCCCATTTCCCGAGTTTTTCTGCCCTCTCCGTACTGTGTGTACTCTATAGAGACACGGTAGAGCCGTTTAATTTGCTGAATTATGGTCATTATTAGTGTTCCTGGTGCGAAGGGGATTTTCCATTTTTTTCCCACGCCGAGCTGTTTATATTAATCGCTTTTTGATGGAAACTCACTGGTCGTTTATCACGTGCGTATTAATTTCGGCAAACTTTTTTTGCGTCGATAAATTTCAATTTTTGTTTATTACTTTTTATTATGTTTGTATATGCGAATATCGATGATCCGCTTTAAATAATCGAGTGATAACGATTTTACCTTTACAGTTTTTTTCTAATATTGATTTACAATATATCAATGAAAATATAATATAGATTTCACAGTATCTCTTTCTTTTTAAAATGTAAAAAAAATGATATTTTACTAATGAAAACTTGCATTTTAGTTACACATGTCAATGTGCGATATAAATCGGCTTATTTTCGCTTCCTAATCTAAATTAAAAATTAGCACACAAGTCTATACGGTCACGCGAAATACCAATTTTTGTTTTTCTCTTTTCGAGTAGTTATACAAAATCCATTCCGACGAGAAAACGGCTGAACTTCATCTTATCGCGTCCCTCCGCTTAGAACGAAAGGCTCTAAAAATATTATATATACAAGGAAAATAGTGCTGGGAAAAAAATTGCAAAGGAAAAAAATAACACGTGGCCGTATATTAAAAAAGGAAACGCGGCCAAAAACAGGGGGTTATTGGTGTTTGGTGAGCCGAGAGCGTTATTAGACCGTTTTGTTTACACATTTGGGAAATGCCGTACCTCGGCGGTCACGTGTTAAATTAAAAAGAGAAAAAATATTGAATATAAAAAAGAATTTACGATTTTTTTCAGAAAACAATTTTAACTTTTGTATGCGAAAATTTAACAAAATATCATTTTTATTCTCAATTTATAGAATCACGATAAAAATATGCATCGAAAACTTCAAATGCGTTGTCTAGATTTGAGTCTTATCGATTTTAGCTTAAACCATACATACACACGAACGTATCTATTACAGTATGAAATCATACAAAAAACCCATCGATCTCGCGAAACACACATACATCCTTTGTACATTCTAAATCTGTAGCGTTTTTCTGCGAATATCCAAAGCCTCTCATCCAGCCGTACTTCTGATTGCGTTTTATTTCTGAAAGGTTTACTCTTTTCGTTAAGCACTTGACTAATGTAAAAACGTTAAATCCCGCTCTTGTCGGCAATAACTTCTCTTGTTCGTGGCCCTCGACGTGGGACAGGCCTAGTGCCCTTTATTTTTTTTACCCTAGGATGGGTCAACAATATGACCGGTTGAGAAAAGGGCCGTAATTAGGGTCTGGAAAAGGGTTTCTTGGCTTATCATATCCGGAAAACGCGCTCGGAACCTGTTGACTGCGTAATTCGAGCGCTTTGTGCGCTCATAATGCGCAATCATAGTGTTAATAATGTAAACAATGTGATTTGTTGTAGGATTTTTCGAAAAGAGACTTTATATTTATGATTTGATCTTTATTACAATTTATGTCATAGAAAAATTTTGCAACTGAGGGACATAGAGATTATATAATAACTTACTTACGGTTTTATAAAAATGAATAAGCATATTGTTCTGCTAACCTGAAATGAAAAAGAAATCAATGTTATTAATGAATCAATTTGCAAACTAAATATTTTAATTGAAATAGTATCTTTAGTACACAAATTTTAATGAACAATTCGTTCCATAGATACGCGAAGCGCTATCTCGCTAAAGCGCTCTTTCCTCAAAACGTTCTCTATCTCCAAACCAATTCAAGAAGCGCCATTCGATATCGAAATACACTTTAAGACAAAAAAAATCAAAAATAAAATCTACCACGCCCTAAGAATTACGAAACACCTAAGCTTGAACCGAATAGAATTTTTCTACGGATGAAAAGAAAAAAAAATACTCCTCACAAATCCAAGACGTACAGTTTTCACTCTACCTTGCACTGTTTCGAGTTTTCTCCTTTTCAGGATTTTTTCTTTTCGGGATTTTTCATAGAGTTTTTCCGGGTGTGGTTTTCCGATAGGTTTTCCACGGTTTTACGGCGGCAGCAGATGGCCTTCATGAAACGCACTATTGGTCTGTGATTTATCGGAGTATGGTATGAATAAAATGTGCGAAAAATATTATTTATAAGCAATATCGATGACGAACGTTTCATAGAACGAGGCTCGAACCCTCGCGCGATTGAGCTTTTTGAAAAATTGGACCCGCATAAGCTTAAGTGTAAATGGACTGTAATAAAGTCAGCGTATAACTTTCTGATAGATGTATGAAACCATTTCTTCGATTTTTTTTCAGTTTTATTATTTTTGGTTCATTTATTTTCTATTAAAATTATTTAGAACATTTATCACGAATGTTATTTTTTCAAATTGAAAACGATATTTTTAGCACAATAAAAACAAAATTCCAACTGATAAACACGATGGCCGAACAATTACAGCTGTCAATCGTATCCAATAAGCATCATTGACCCACTTTATTTTGATTTAAAAAAAATCTAAATCGTCAATCTGTGAAGGTTGGCATTTCAATAATTGCGTTTCGGAAAATCGCGAGAAAAGTCGCGAAAGGAAAAGCGGCCCAAAGTTCGCACGTACAATACATCAAATGGGCGCCGTTCGGAATCAAAAGCAAAAGTGGCCCAAAGGAGCACGAAAAGAGTGAACTTTTACCGATTTTTCCGACATTTTCCCCCATCTCTCGCATTTTTCGAACCTACGACGTTTTTCTCCGGAGTTTTATTGTATTTTTAACTTTATCGGAACAGTCGTTTTTCAGGCTGAGAGTTTTTTTTTCTCTTTACGAACGTAGCAAAAAAAAATTCTTGAACAAACCCTTTAAACGCTGAAGTTGAATTCTGTAATGAATATAATTGGAAGTGTGCTACAACGCTTTCGAATATTAATTTTTGATGTTGAAAATTCTTATTCGGTAAGACTGCATAGTTTGCAAACTGGCACTTTTCAAAAGTCGTTTCTGTGTCTCGTATATGGGTCAAACGACACGCAAATTTCTTTTTGGTACTTTTATCTTTGTTCCGAAACAAAAATGCATTTTTTGAATTTGTACAAAACTTTGCGAGTCACTCGCAACGTTCATGTTAATCTATAGCGAATTCTAAATTAAAAGTCTTTTGATCTACGATAACGACTTTTTGAAGTATTTGGTTAAATTGTAGTTTAATAGCTTTTGAACATGCTAACACATCTCGACGTTTGCAAATTTAAGTTACCGTTCATACTTCACGAAAATGAATTTTGAAACGGAGACCGTTTAAAAATCTTGTTTTCAAATTTAATTTCATGCTAATATTTTTAAATATAAAACGTGCAGCCAAAAATAAACTAGATGCATTTTTATACGCCAACCATTCTTACTGTAAGCAAAACAACCCAACCATAAAAACTCCATAGAAAACACTTACCCTTAATTTATAGCAGAAACAAAAACTAATATATTGAACCATCTACACGCAAAAGTATACTATTAAAACAAAAATCATACCCGACTACAACTTCATAATTAGCACTGCGACCATACGTACATCACACGAGAATTACCATACCGTGAAAGACCAGCTAATTATTCGACGTACGTGTATCCATGGGGTTATCGTTACCCCACGGTACACGTATGAACGTACACGTAACACAATACGACACAAAGTCAGTCACACTGTGTCCAACGAGCCGAACCGATTAGCATGCGATTGACTATAGAGTCGCGGTGTGAAATTGGTCCTCTGGAATTTCTACGTAGAGAAGACCGACAATACCGTAATTTAAAAATTAATCCAACGAAAATATGTTCCATAATTATATAACGTACATTTTAAATACGAAGTTTTTTATATCATTTTTCTTGCATAATTCAAAAAATATATAAGAGCAATGAGGTACTTGTTATCAGGATTTCTCATCAATTAACAATATGTTATCATCTATCGAAATACTATTTTCAATTTATTAATAATTAAATAATAATTCGGGATACCTAAAAATCAATTACATGTTGTAACTGGCCGAATTTCCCCCTGCATATGAGCATGAACGAACACATACATGTGTTCCAGGTCCGTCGGATCTAGAATATCGGACCAGGAGTTATTCGGGCCAAGTCCGAGACTATGGACCAGAGCAATTACCCGAATTTGTCAAAGACGACACCAAGCCAAATTTGTCAAAGTCGATGTTGCTGGAGGCACAACGGTGCCAAGTAGCGCAACGTCGACACGTTTGTTCTTTGAAATTCACGCGAATTAATTACCATAAATTGTTATGCAGTTTGTGAATGATCGTCGGAAATTTATATATCTTGAAAAAAATTTAGTTCAAATAATTATTTTGATATCATAACTATTATTAGAACCTAAAATATTATAAACTAAGTACCGTCGAAGAATTTCTACGTAGATTTTGCTATTCTACTATAAATCTAAACAATTTTATCATAACATCAAATAACGCTTAAAATCACAGAAAACT
>JAOXNN020000021.1:8944801-8978442 GCA_028571205.2 Hydropsyche betteni
TTCGGGTCCCAATAACGCGTCTTTTTCACGCGCTAACAAAAAAACTCCAACGTACAAATTTAACCGCACGCGACTTGATCCTATGTGTTTATGTTTTCCCATATATAAAGGTTTTCGTTTTGATTGCCGTTATATTCGGATTCCGACCATTGTTCGGAACGCCAATCAAAACTTATTATGTTTAATTCGAAAGCGCTCGTTGTAGCGATCGTAAAATCGAATCGCTGCAACGTTTAGACGTTTATGCAAAATGCGATTTATCGTTTGGTGTTTTAGCGAATGTTCTTGGAAACGTGAACGTTTTCTATTACTAATTTTGATGGTTTTAGAAGTTCTCATACATTTTGATTTATTAATATTTAATTGAAGTTATACATGTGCAGTTGAATTTTCAAATTAATGTAAATTCACAGAATAGATACACAACATTTAATCGAAATTCTTATCAAAACATATTGCATTATATCTATTTAAATTTATCTGCATATAAGCGTATTTTTCTATATTTAAATATCCAACTTCCCGTCTAAATGCATTCGAAACGCCCACACAAATCAACAATCATGCAAAGCGTCACGAAACTCTCTTGATACATCAAATGAATTCATCATTCTGTTACATAAAAGAAAAAAATATTACAGCCGAAACACTCGCCAAAGTGCAAATCTTGACGACACGAGCGGAAATGGAGAGCGCCGCAACAAAATTTCAACAACGAATGAACACATACGCGAACGCGATGATGATGATTATGATGATGACCGCATTTATGATTATGACGACCGTCGTGATAAACGAGTCGTATTAGGCGAAAACTCGAAAATTCTAATACGAAAAAAGCGAGGCGAATCGCGAAAATGCCACAAGAAAAGATCAGCAATCTGCGTTTGTGCGGAACGGAAGTTGAAACCGATGCAATTATTATGCACGTTTGTAAATTTTCATTTTTTTTATTCAATCATTAGTTTATTTTCGATGTTTTTATATAAAAAAAGCATTGACATTTTAGTTATATAGTAAAAAGATTATTTTTTTTAATTTTTGCGTTGCATAAACGAATTTTTCAGCGCACTTTCAAAATACGAACATTACGTTATCGAATTACGCATTTTTGAATTCGGTCAAATGTATTATTTTTATATGAAAAACAAAGAGCAACGAAAGCGTAGCTGCTCCCCAAAAAGAGCGAAGCTTTTGCATACTGATAAAAAAGGGTTGTAAAACCCTCATACAACAAAGTAAGAATTATTAGCATATCGTAAATGCAACGATCGTTTTATTACGGCGAACACCCATCGATTCTTTTATGGACTCGTTTCTAGATTTTTCGAAATTGATATATTTTTATTATGCGAAATTCGATTACGGCGAGTGTTTTCCCTTCATTTTTTCCAGTTTTCGCTCGCGCAATTTTCTATATATTATATTTATTGTAACGATAATGGCGTTCAATTTAATGGAAGCTCTGACGAAAAGACATTTCTTTCATCGGCAGAAAGCGTCTATTTCTTCGGCACTTTGGGCTTAACAACTCTTCGGTAAGCGCACTTAGTTACTTTCGAATGAGCTCGTTCATTAAAACTTTTATTTCGCTCCGAAAAGCAGATGTTAACTTCGAAAAAAGCGATGAAAATAAAATTATAATGTATCCGTCACAGTGAAAGATCCGCAATTGCCTAATTAATCGTTGGCAAATATTGCTTCACCGTTCCAAAGTATAATTTTGTGTACATAAAAATTGTCGTATAAACATCGTTTATTTGCAAAAAATATCATAAGTATTCATTTCACGAATAAAAAAAAATCTTTATTTCTTAGCATAATATAACGAATAAAATTACCAAAAGTAGCAAGCTCATTTGAAATATTCTCAATATCACATATTTGTAATGATAAAAGTTCAATATTTACTGTTATGCTATAACATACTGAACATTTTATGGAAAAGTCGAAGTGCTCAGTGGAAAAGCTAAGGAAAAGTGTCGGCAAATTAATTTTTACTGTTGGACGAAAATACTCGTACACTGGGGAAAATCACATTATCATATTTTTCCTATTACGATCATGGACTGAGCCGGGTAAAATTCACAGAAAAAAAATCCTAGCGCCGATTTGGATCTAGCCTAACGACAAAATAGGTAAAAGTGAGATAATGACCGTCGTAATTCGGCCAATAAATAAAACGATTGTTTCGCACGATTTTTCTCAATTTTCCACGGGAAAACTTTCGGTTTTACTTTTTAGTACTGTTGTGGCGCGGTGCCGCAGACAGGCGCCAAAGAGATTTATATGAAACTATATTGATTCGTATTGAGCAATTTGCATATATTGCGAATTTTTGTTTTCATACTTTTTTATAGCGCAACTTCTTCAGAACAAACTCGAGCGCGTTCCAATTCTACTGAACCCATTAAGTTTGACCCTTCAAAACTAAAATAATATTCAATATTGACGAGTTATTCGATTAATATGTTACAATACAAACAAATATAAAGTAATTTTCGTTATACGTTATCGTTTTTATCGTTTTTGCGTAAACTTGATTGATGACATGAATTATGACACGGTTGTTAATTAACCGTAACGGACGCCTCGCTTTATTAATTCGATCGATCCGTCCGCTGTTGTTCGAAAAACAAAAGGATGGATTAATTCAAAATTGTGAAAAGTTACATAAGAAAACTGAGTAATTATTGAATATTCTTGTTTTTCATAGATGAATATAGCCCGATAAAATAATAACTAATTTTTCAATAACAACTAATAATACGGAACGTTGAACCAAAGGAAAACTTCAACTTTATATATCCGATAAATATTTTTTATTTAAAGAATATGTATACTTTTATTCTCGAACCTTAATAAAAAAGCGATGACACGGATCGATTCAGCGAACAAAAAATTAGAACGCGGAAGGACACAGTAAAATAAACACACGCATACTAATAAAAAATTCAAACACAAATTGCTACACTGAATCGCATATAAATCGAAGACGTCCCAATAATGTGAGCGGCAAACAAAAGTGAAGCCTAACAGACATATATTATTCAAAAAGGAGAGAAACTCGATAAATATGTAAATGTATAAGCTAGGGCCAATATCGATCTAAGAAAATGACCCCGTGAAGCCCTACAAATACATAATAGAAACTCTTCGCATAAATTTTTATATGAAATTTATATTTTTTTGGCAAATCCATTTAAATAATATTCTCAATAATCCTATAAGTTTTTCATATATTATTACAAATAAATATATTTTCTATATTATTCAATGACAATTTAGTTTCCAAATTCTACAACAGAAAAAAATCAATTATTAACTATTTATTCATAATAACGGTTTAACGAGCGAATATTCGATGAACACGATATATGATCATCAAGATAGTCACGAAAAGTATACGCTGTATCCAAATTTCAGAACAACCTGTACACTTTGCCTACAAAAAGTGACACTATGAAAAAAATAGATCGCTTTCTTTGTTTCTTCAGTTTTGTTGACGCGAGGGAACACTTTGACGCGCCGGACGCTTGAACATCCATACATTATAATAATGCGATATGAAAATAACTTTCGTATATACAATATATAACACGATATCTATGGTACGACGGAGGTGAAAACCTTTCTCGTTTATTATGTGGTCGCATAGTATAGAACCCATTACGTTCCATTACCCATTTCTTTGCCGGCGTTGTTGTTTTCCACGGCCGAAGCGGTGAGTGCATTACTTTTCACTCCAAGTGCACACCGAGTGTCGTATGCCGACAAAACATTAATTTTCTTGTATTGAATGCGTCTGGGATGGTCGAAATATGGATGAAAGTGCATGGTAATGTGCAAAAAGGTTGCTCGGGATTGTAGCACTGAATATTGTAAATATTTTCGACGCAGAAAATTAAACCAGAGAAGAAACCGTGAAATTAGAATGTGGTTTAACCAATGAGTCTTATTGATCATAATCGTTGGTTGTAAAATACGCAACACAATCAGAGGAATGGATATGTAATATTATGAACTTATGGACTGGCCATGTGTTCAAGACGAGTGAACAGTGAGTATAATTGTTATGTGAAATACTTGATTGAAAAAAAAGATAAAAAAAAAACTAAATGAATAATGAAAAAAATACGTAGAGTAAGCACACTGATTGAAATTCACTCATCCAACAATGAATAGCAAACAAATATGCGCAACGATGAATCGAATTCGAACAGACTAAGATTCACAACCAAATCAAAACTAACCCAAAATCGCAAAATTACACAGTCCAATTGCGACCCGAACAAAAATACACCGAATCCCCAAACTCAGATAACGACACAGGATTCGAAAGTTGCCCAACAGACTCCTTCTAAACATCGAAAATGACGTATGCCCGCCGATAGATGCGAACGTATACAAGTGGGCACAGATCGAAATTATGACAGGACTGAGAAAACGGGGGCCCCCAGCCCCGGCCCGGGGGCGTAGTCCCGATCTGCGACTCCCAAACTCTCGCTCGCAATGTCGGCATTTTAATTTGAAATTGTTGCCGGAAACTTGTTAATCACAAAGGACCCGAGTTGGTAATCAAGTTTAACGGCGCACATACACCGAAATATTATACGGATACCCCCCCGACGATATTATTATACGCGTGTCTATGATATAAAACCGAGGTTTCGCTTGTGTATATACATCGGGCACGCTGGAAATTTTCGCCGGGCAAATTAATAGCTTTTCGCGGTCGAAGTTTCGGGGCTTCCCTCGCCCAGCAAAAATCGTCTCGCTAATTTCGCATATTTACATTTTTTTCGTGTTGTGTTTCTTTTCGTCCTTGTTTTTATTATGCGGTTCGCTTTTGTTACTTTTGCGTATAAAAATTTATGAACACCTTAATTCTATTCCATTACTGAGCCATACACGCCAAATTATCATGAAAATATTGCGGTGGTGAACGTTTAAATATTTCGAGTCGACTTTGTAATTCGGAATTATACTGTATAATGTCCGAGCGATGTACAAAATATTTTCGAATTTGTTTCGTTTCGTTTTATGATAATAAATGACTCAAATAGATTCTAACTATTCTAGTCTTTAATAAAATATTTTTTATCAAAACCTTATTTATAATCGAATAAGAAAACAGTGTCAAAACTCATATTATGGATATTGTATGTTTGTAATTGCTTATAATTTTTGTGATTGTTTACAGAAAAACAATACAAAAGGAAAAACAATGCATCAAATCATGTAAAAATTATTCGCATAATTTAAACATAATTTGTATAATATCTACAAACAAAACGGGAATAAATTAGAAAAGTGAAACTCTAACAAATGTCAAACGACAATTTCACTTTTCAATCATTAGCTTGTTGTACGCAATCGGTTTCAATTGGCAGCATAATTATTGAACACTGTTATATTTTATTTTAATATTTATTTTTCTGTAGTAGTTCTAAAAATATATACAAAATGTTAGAAATCAGTAAGAGGAACAGCTAATAACCTATCTCATGTTATATGACGTCAATGAATAAATTGATCATATGAGACCATTGATAATAACATCATCTTGGAATTTGTGTCTTATATCGTTTTTTTCGAAAACAGAATTTGAGAACCAAAATTACACTGAGAATTTTTTCTGATGGTGATAAGCGCTATATCTTCATGTCAGAAAATGAAAGAGAAAAGAGTCCCAGAAAATGAGGGAGCCGAAGAAAAGTTCTGCTTCATGGAAAAGTCTACCGCAAAATCTCTTTATAAACGCTCCTACTCCTTTCTCTGTTTTCTCGACGAAGAATACTTTACATTTCATTATCAAAAGGAAAGTTTCCTGGACTCTTTCGGACAAACCCTCACACAAAAATTGGTATACACATCTCAGATAAAACGAAACTCCCTTTTATTTCAGGCAAAGTTCCAGTATCGCTAATTTTTCTAGAGCTTGCGAAACGAACGGAAGTGAGATCATTTATTACTCCCCCCGTACAAAATATTTGCTTTTTCAAAAACTCCCTACGACCCAGCTATTTCTGCAGCAGGTTCCAATCCCTCTTTTGGATTTTTTTGTTCGGTTTTCCTTTTGTTCATCTCGTGGAACCCTTGTGTTTCGCATCGTTGTCGGAGGCGTTCAAAGAAAAACCTCAACGCGTCGTATTTCAGACTCAACTTCGACGTTGAGGTTAAATGACTCGGCTGAAAGTGCCGAACGAGCGTTCGAAAATATACTTTGAAAACTATCGTAAAGTTATAAGCAAACACAGCGATAAATTTTCAGTACTAAAAGTGAACGATCTTCGAAATCGATAAATTTTCTTTACCTTCTTGCGAGCATAGTGCGCGGATCGATCGCGTGTTTTGTACTCCAAATAAGCCACGAATCGTAAAAATTTACTAGATTTTTAAAATTTTCATCGTTTTATCATAAAATTAAGTATTTTATTCGAAACGAAAAGTTGGCGCTTATTTACATTTTCAAATAATAGTAAATATTGTTTTTTTTGTATTTAAAAATGAATTGCATAGAATTTTTGTTTCATCATCATCATATTAATTATCGAAGAATAAAAATAAAATACTTGATTGTGAATAAAATTATTATTCAAAATATAAATTTACATGAATTAAAACAAAATTTAAGACCGATACTAAGACAAGTAACAAGTAGTCAGAGAAAGTTTGCTATTAAAAAAAATTACTTGTGTAAAACTACGAAAGCCGTGGTGGCTTGGCACGTGCATTATTTGACATCATCAAAATTTCATAAATCAACAAAAAGTAACATAACAACCGTGTTAATACGAACTCAAACAAGCACGAAACCACACCCAGACTATATTATTTTGCATTATAGATAAGAACGAAAAGTTGTATTTCGCTAAAAGTCAAAAATCTGAAGATCATTATCTGAAATTTTACGCATGCATATTTTCTCCGTACATTTTTAAGAACGCAATAATAAAATAGTAATTCGACACGAACTGCATGTTATTGTAAATATTTGTTCACAAAATTTAGTATTGTAAGTTGTATTTGTATTAACTACTTGTGTGACATAACAAGAAATTAACTATCTAATTTGAATGCATATCATATAATAAATCAACAGTTAAGCCAAATGCACTAATTCTCAACGATCGTCGAAGTTAAACAAGTTGCAGCGTAGTCAGTAAATAAATACCATTTACAGTTAGTCTAAAATTATTAAATAATTAACGATTGTTCTATATTTTAGAAGATGAAGATTTCATATACAATTATTAAAAATCACATTTATTTGCAATTCGTATGCAAAATCGTTTCCATTGCAGTTAAATTAGCATACGATTGTAAAATCTACACATATGCCACATGCATGTGAAATTTCATGTTAATACAGAAAATGTGTATTTTCTAAGTGCGAAAAGAACGATCACGTTCGTTGCGACACGCCGTTTCGCGACAAAAGTCCATTATTCCGCGACGCTGTATTGTCGCGAACGATGGCGCAAAAACTGCACAATAATGAGAGAAAAATTTCAAGAAAAGAACAAGCAGTATTTTTCTATTAAAAATTTAAGTGCCCGATAATTGAAAATGAATTAAAACGGATCGCAACAATGGAACGGAGAGAGAAAGAGAGTGGGAGGTCCGCGTCGTTACGTGTTTAAGTGGGCCGTTCTGAAAAAAAAAAGTGTTTGAAAACCAAAAGGAAAAACGCGCTTTCGATTTAATTGCCGCCTAATCTAGGAAATGAATGGTAAATATGTAATTTTAGTTAAATTATCAGATGTAATCGCGCTAATGCGTACGTTCTACACAATGCTGTTTTGTAATAATTGTGTGTATGGAAAGTGATTTGTTGGAAAATTTGCGTACAAATTGCGTGTTTGATATGCAAATTATATAAATGTATTAATTTTGATTTTCGGGCATTGAATGAAATAATAGTTCTCATATTTTATATTATCAATTCTATCGTATATACAACTTTTATTTTATAGCATTGTTATTCAAGATTGTATGAAAAATATAAAAGCATTTCATTGAGTCGAATAAATTCAATAATAATAACATTTCGAAAGCAACAAAACCTTTTATAAAATTCCGTTTTCAAATCTATTTATTTCAAAACGAAAAAAAACGCGGTGTTTTTATTAACGTCGCAATCTTACTTTCATAAAAAAATATATCACTCAAGCATATTCATAAATACATACATTAAAACGGAACGATATTTATTGCACCTACCTACAAAACCAAACTCGCTTATTAAACACAAAACACACGTTACAACCAGGAATCAAACGTACACTCACATACTAAACATTATAATAATTCAATTCACAATTACTAAAAAAAACCTTAAATCACACAATCAACGAAAAATACGATCTACCCAACACGCGAAACATTAACCTCGACGGCGCGATTTCAAGGCCTGTTTCGCACAGCGTAACATCCAGCGATTCGGCACAACATCCCCGAAAGGCACGGGATAATTTTCCGCATTTTCCCACGAATTTTCCGGGAATTTAAACGATAAATACAGGTAAACAACAAGCTCGCTGAGTAGGCGCAGCGTCACCCACAATCGGCGATGAGTAATGACGCCACGCGATTATGCACGCGCACGCACACTATAAATTCATGGGAGTTTCCTAAAGTGTCAAAAATTTGCATTCGAACTTGATACGTGTATGTATCTGAGGGTTTCCGTTGATTTTTTCGTGTTTTGAATGTGAAAGAAGTCGAAGATCGACCGTGTTGTCGGAATGAGTCGCTGAAAATTCGGTTATTGCTCTTTATGTGAAAAGTTTATATTGCTTGATGAATAAGTTATATTGTAGTTGGATTATTGTTATGGCTTTGTTTATTTGATACGTACTGATTGTATTTGCATTTTGATTCTAATGTGATCAAGAATTCGCAGCATTGCACACGAGAAAGACAAACCTCTAGTTTGTAATAACCATAATTGGCGTCACAGTATATATCGTGTGTTTGCAACGTATCGGATAAACATAAAATTTACATATTGATTTTCTTTTGTTGTTTTTATTATGATCTTATCCTTATTTTAACATATGAGAAAATTAATTTTATCATATTGAATTTATATTTGAAAATAATCAGGTTTCGACATCGAAAACTTTTCCAAACAAACACGCTTCCTTGTTCCAAAGCAATCATATGAAAACTTTCAAAATCTTTTCATCAAAACTACCTTCAACACACGATCCTCATACCTCATAGACATACACAGCAACTCAAAATGAACATCTCAAAATCATATATCGATCGATACAGCGCAAATTTCGCGATTCGCCACGTTTCGCGCGACAACTCTGTGATTGCGCCTAATGAATTCGTATGCTCCTTCATACATACACACGATTCGTTGATTATTAATTAACCTTCAATTTGTAGCTACGGTTAGGTAGTTACTCGTGCGCTACGAACACAGTTAAATCGTGACTAAATGACGCTCGATAATCACGTGACCCGTTTACACGGTTACAAGCCTACCTGCTAATGCGAAATAACGAACTCGAATTGATGAAGAATGTTGAAAATTTTATTGACGCACTTAAACGAGACTTCAAATGTAATTAACATTGAAAATAGAAAAGTTTTTAGCACTGTATGCATAATTAACGACAACCGTATTAGAAGCACTGGTTTCAACTAATCATCAAAGTTAAGTGACATTCAATAACTGGATGTATGAATCGATTACATTCCGTTTATTTAAAATAGGGTGGTTCCAAAAATGAAAATCAGATATTCCACCTCAAAAGACCTTGTTTTACAGTAGACATATTATATATAACACATACGTTGACTGTGATTGAATACACGGATACTGATTTAAAAATCAATACAAAAAATAACCCTGAAAACGTTCGATCAACTAAATCATTCACAAATTTATTACGGTTCACGTCAAACGTATAGCAAAAAATTAAATCATTCAATTTTTTAATACCGATTGAATGATAGCACATTTATATTATGCAAATACAATACAAGGCATACATCTATTCTGTATTTGTGTATACGTCAGTATGTCCAGCTACAGTATTAGATAGACAGATTAGTAACGCGATCCATAGTTAACTAACTCGTCTAACGTATGCAAATGGCACACTGGCCCGATGGCGAAACGAAGTGTCGTTTCAGAAAGCTACTCTCAATGTATAGGTATTAGGTATGGAGGACGTAATCTAGTTATGCGATGCAACTGGTTCGAAATAACCTAAATCCAAACCAAATTGGACCTAACTGTGCCCGATCAAGTAATGAAGCCTCGTTATTATTGAAAGTTTCAATTGCGCAAAATGAACAATGAAATAGCTACAGTAATTTGCATGTTAGATTGTAAATTATTGCAAGTCATATTTGAAAAAAATATTAATAACCTTGCGAATATTTTTATAAATATAAAATCGATATAAATTGAAACGATCATATACATAAAAATAACCATTCATTTTTGTTTAATGCAACAAAAAATTAACATTTATACAATCCAAAAACTAATACCATAACTCGAATAGAACGTTATCTTTTCTAATATCGGAATCGAGTCCGAATCCACGGTCCATAAAACAGCATTACGTTAGCCGCACTCAAAACTATTCTAATGCCGAGGCCGCCGCGGAAACAAACTTAACAACTTAAACTCGTGTAAATGTGTATAAGCTTTGTGTTTTCTTAACTTGCGGAAATAGTGAAGAGCGCCGAAAACTTTTATATGTGTGTAGTTTGAAATTTTCGGTAAACCGTAAAGTACACGAACGCTCCGCCGCGAATAAATCTCGAAACAAACGACGCTTTCGATTATCGCGCCGGAAAACTTTCGCGCGAAAATAAAAATGATACTGCTTTAAATATGTATATGGAAAAAGCGCTGCCGAAACAAAGGGATTTGAGTGCTTCATAATATATAGCGCGAATTGTCTTGTGAATCATAAATATGGTGTTTGTTGCCGACATAGTGAACGTTCAAGGATGCGTATCTGAAAAATATTATACATAAATTTGGGGAAAATATCGAATGAGAAATTATTTCACTTTTTATCTAGACGTTTTCTATGTATAAAACCTTTTCATAAATAACTTTCGTTTCCTTTGTCGTTTTATGTAAAAAAAATTTGCCAGCAAATCTTTTTTTTCTTCTAAACACCACCATCATCATATGCAGCCTATATAATTTTTATTACAGAATATGGCCTTTTTGTTACTATCAGATTCTTTGACCTTACTTATTAAAAAAAAAATAGCTTTCAAGGAGTCACTTTTATTTGCCAAATGGTGTGAGGCCAACGACTTATTATTGCATCTAACCATTGACACATCCACATGTTACTTAACATTAACAATCGAAGAGAACAAAACAAAGTTAAACCTTTTACATATATTTTCGTCAAACATTTATACAATAGATTGAATTGCATTTAATAGTATATTAAAGAATGCAATTGACGTTCGAAAATACTACACGTAATAGTAAAAAAAACAACCAACATCCATTTAAACTTAAACAAATTTCGAAAACTAAAATAATAGGAACGAGCATCCTCGCGAATGGCAATAATAGTACGTCGCAACTCTAGTGTTGAATAATGGCAGAGTATTCTTCGACGAAAACATTAAGTCGGCAAATTACCGAACAATAGAAGGAAAGAGCGGCAAAACCGAACGAAATTTCGAATTTGAATATTCAGCCGAGGGAGCCCGCTTCGACGTATAATAAAAGGAAGTATGCGAAAATGCAAAAGCGAATAAATTTGCAACGAACGGTCGCCGACAAGCGGGGTTTCGTTGCTTGCTCCGGCAGAACTTCGGGCTAAATAAATTATGATTTCGATTAAATCTCGAAGTACCGATTCGTTAAATTGGACGATAAATTAAGCAAGCTTATCGCCGCAGCAAATAAATATCGGAATTTTGATGCGACTCAGTGTGCCAAGAGCGAAAGCGGAATATTGAAGAAACTCTATTGTTTCGGAACACGTGATTGAATAATTAAATCGAATCATAAGTGTTGCATGCGCGAATAGATGTAATTCGATGTTAGAATATGGTGTAATAAAATTGTATCACAATTGTTGCATGTGACTCAATGCTGCACCCATAATGTAACGATGCATTGTTCGTAATGTAATTAAATTCTTCAAATGTTTTCTTTGCATTGTGGTAAGTCATTCACCTTTATTTCGTGACAATTATATGTTTTTGTGAGCTTACAGATCAATATGCCAAATTTTTCAATGATTAACTTTATAATATGCACCGGTTTTCAATAATCATCTCGTTGTAAATTAAATGACTAATTGCACGATTGATAAATAAACATGTACACATTTAGTTAACCTGCAACTTTGTATTTGGTCGAAAGTAATATAGTTTACTTCTTCAGAGTTACTTCATACTCATCGTTACATAATAATGAGCAAACGCGATTAAGAAAAATACCCAAATTTGGTCATGTCTATATAAGCTATTTAATGATGAAGATTGCAAAATTTATATTATAAAAACTACATTCCATATTTATTTAGAAAACAACTTTCCAATTATTTAAATTTTAACGTATTACAGGTGCCTTCAGAAAAAAATAAGATCGACGTAAAACAACACTAAACTCATTCGCCCGATAAAAAATTCGAAACCAAACTACGGTAAAACTTCAATTCGACTCATTTTGAATACAATGAATTCAACCCGATATTTTCGGCGACCCGTACGAAATTCTAAACGTACACGAACAGCGACACACATTCGGATCACGTAACGTCTGAAGAACCTTCCGAACGGGCAAAAGAAGCAACAGAATAAAAAGAGAAGCACGAGTGACGCTAATGTAATGTAAATAAAGGTCGCATATATATGTATATATATAAAAAATAGAGGAATACGAGGAACGAGAAGTGGAGCCCCATCGAGCGTGATTAGGGAAGAAACAGATACGGGTCATTAGTGAGGGACTGCCGCGCATCGTGGGTCTCAGAAAATAAAATGAAAACCGAAAATAAGAAGTCTCTGAAGTAGGCCGTTTAATGTTTTGTAAACATCCGCAGCTAATAAATGGGTCGGTGCTGTGAAAATTCGATGCGAAAGCCGAGAAAATTCGAATCGGAGGCTGGAAAAATTCGCGGCTTTTCCGGTCACGGATGTGCTAATTGATGATATCTTTCACGAATATGTGAGGTTTAATTGTTTGAAATGTAGAAAAAAAGGAGATACTCAAAAACTGCTGAAAGTATGATGAACAAAATCTGACATCATTTGCATCGTCTATGACCGTTCAATTAAAGCGATTACCTCTTCTCGTAACTGTCGTCTGATAAATAATCACCTGTTCGATTAACCTACTTACCTGATTGCCACAAAAGTGCAATAATTGCCCATCTACTAATTATTCAATAATTTATAGACTACTTTGCGGTAAAAAGTGTTCAAAATTTTCCATCTGAAGAGAACGTGCGTTTCGATACATTACATGAACTTTGAAAAATAATGAAAAAAGCAACATCGTATTTTTACAAGCACTTTAAAAACAACTTTCGCTATTAAAAAAGCACTTAGAACACATTTTTGTGCAGTTTGTCCGGGCAACTTTTTATATTTTTCATAAAAATTGTCCATACAATATTTAATGAAAAAACGTTCACATTCAAAACATTAAACACATCAATCATATAGGCTTAAGCGAGAGAAAAACATTGAAAATTTCAAAGTCGAAAAGGTAATATTTCATGATATCTAAACGATGCATTTCACAATAAAAACTTTAAATAAAATACGTCTTTCAAAATTTTCTGAAAATAATGCACATTGATCAGCGATCATAGACATTTTACAACGCATCTCATTAACCTAAATACAGAACCTTCTACCATTGGAAAAAAATTGCATTTGTTAACGACAAAATTGGCGGTCAACGTTCATTTATAAAAAAAACTTGAAGAACTCTATAATATAAACCACATATTTCTTTGAAATTATGGTACCAAATTAAAGGTAAAAAAATAACTCGCACGTCTTACGTTCTCGTTATAATCAAATTTGACCTCAAACTTGTCCCCTTATAATAATTTTCAAAGCCATTACCTTACATACAAAGTGATTTTATTTTTCATAACACATTATTATAAATAATAAAAATAAAAAATATTTTTTTCAAGAACCAATATATTATATAATTATCTTTAATAATTTTTATACTACAAACTCTATTACCAAATGAAACATTAACGAATTAGAACTGATACGTCAAATTTGTTCCTCGCTAGCAAAATTCCAAACTCAAACTAAAACATCAAACTCACATAAACGAAGTGTGGGATAACTAGCATCTATAAAGAGAACTATCTTGTTAAACTAAAAAAAAAAAAAACGCGTTTAAACGACACACAACCACCAGCCAACTGATCAATTTCTGAGTAGACTCGTTCGAAAGAAACCCAAAGCCAACTTTACTCTCCAACTTCCAGATTAGCCAACTTTTCACCTTATAAAAGATGCAAACTTTGCACCGAAACTAAACTGGTGGCGTGTAACGAAACGCTAGACTCAAAAATCCGATATTGGCGCTTTATGATCGCTGAACGTGAAATGATTAAACTCGTCAAAGATCAGACAAAATCGAAACTTTTCCTCTGATATATTTTGCACGGTGGGAAAGTGCATGGTTTATGTTGGGGAAATACGGCTATTTTTCTTCAATCTTGAAAAAAATAACTTTTTTCTCTAATTAAATTTTTTTTTATTCTAGTCATTATCATCAGTACTTTATAAATTCATTTGACATTTTGATGTATTGGAAAATACAATTATTTAAAATTCATACAAAATATAAGCACATAAAAATACCAAACAAAATTTTCAACCGAAAATTTTACGACATTGACTTTTCTTATCTACTTTTGCTTTACACCAAATTAGCCGAGTATCCTCTACTATAACACGTGAAATTCACCAGTCATAAAACGTGAAAGCTTTCGCAGATAAAGGCTCCCAGATGCGGCCGGCTCGCTCATTTGGGAAGGAAACTTTCAGCGTTTTCTGAAAATCTGACTGGTTTCAGATAGCGCGTATCTGTCTCGAGTCATGGGAAGAGAGACTGCTGCATTAAGATATGATCTGTGCAATGTGCAACCTAGACTGAGGTCCTGAAGCTTTGTGGAATGAAGGTTGTGGAAACGGTTGGCTAGTGCTACGTTTCTTTGAATAAATATGCGCATCTATGGATATTTTTCAGTGTGAGTTAGATTTATAGTCATTTGAGCATGATATATAATACATACAACGGAATTTTAAAAATAATTTGAGATGATAATGATACAAGAAAATAAAAATATAAAGAATTGTAATTCTTAATTCAATTTCTAAGTAACTGGTTACTAAATTGAAATATGTACGACATTAATCATACTTGTTTAACAGTTTAACTGATGTACTATCGACCTCTTGTACGCAATTGTACGTATGGCAATTTCCTTATCTGTATATGAATTACAATGTCTTATTTTGAGATTTAAATAGAAAAAATATATACTTTGAACCTTCTTATATAAACACATACAAAAAATACTAATAAAGAAGTTTTCAGATACATGCAACTTTTTAAATTTTGAAAATATTTTGAATCAATTGAATTCAGAATATATAACTATCTCAAATTGCATAATTCAATCTACCACTATACTAAGACACAAATTTATATGCAAACAAGTGGTTTTATTAAATAAACATTTCCCAAATTTATTCATCAATTCGAAATCCATTCACAGACGGAATCCGAATAAAAATTCATACAGACGTTGACTTCGTGAAAAGCACATTCGCGAAACTATTAAAATTCAACATTTAACATGCGTCCACGTTAAAATTCAAGCACCCCGGGCTCGAACTAGACTCGATTTATTCAAAATGCCGTTTTTCATTTCGCATTATTCCTTCAGGAACCGAGAGTTCTTTTGGTCTCGTTAAAATTCAGCACACAGCGGCCGAAGTTTCGAGTGCACCTTTACACGTTTCAAACTGAAACCTCCCTAACGATACTCGAATCCCACAATATGAAATAATACTCGAAACGAAATACACTAAGGGTTAATGCGGTTAATTGAATCGAACTACGTGCCGATAATGATTGAACTCGATGTTAAGTGACCCATTTGCAGACGTAATCAATACAAAGTGCGTGCGTTCGAATGTGGGAATATTTTCGGACTGAATTTCTTAAAAAAACACGACAAACTATCACTTCATCGAGAAGAATAAATTATTTTAGATTACCACAAACAGTACGAGTGATCAACGTATTCAATCAAAATTCAAACCGCAATTTCGCACATTCCATTATTTCGAATTGGTAACTCGATATTTCAATACTGGTGGAATTGAAAAATTCGGGAAAACGTCCTTAACTGCACCTGTTCCGTTTTTTTTCAAATTGAAACGCAACTGAATATAGGTGAATACGAAAAAAAAATGAAAAGCGCTTTTGATGTAAATTCGTTGCATTTTCGATGCGTATTCGAATATGCATCTGGAACATAAAAATAAACATTTCGATGCAGAACGAAACGGTAATGAATGTGTGCGTTCTTTTTTCTATTTTTTTATATTATCATTGAAAACGAACGCATAGTTCGAGTCGTGTTTCTAATTTTTTTTCACAAATATTACGCAAATTTGAGTGTTTTTAAATACATTTAATAACGGAAAATATAAGTATTTATCTCCACAGCCATTAGCATTGTTTGAACACATAAATTGTATAATTGAAGTATAGAGAAGGTCAAACGTTCGTTTGCGAATAGATTTTTTCATACGTCATTTACATAGAACGTCGATTCGCATCGAAGATTGTGACAATGAATGGCGTTGATTAATGGCCAACAACCAACACAATATTGACCTCTTTTTTATAATAATTCCAGTGAATGCGTCCGAATAAATATAATTGAAATATCATGTCAATGATAAAAAACTGCTAAATTACAAATAACCCAATGTCACGACCTTCCATATATAAATCAGTATTTTTATTGGTATTGAAAAATTTCACTGACCTGGCCAATGTTGACAAATCCATGTTTAGCTGCAATCTTGTCTGCATCCGCTTTTCCTGAGGGCACGTGCACTGCGAACTCATTGCTGTAGATGACATTTTTGCTTAATGCCAAGAGTTTTCCGGGAAAACATCCCAACACAACGACAAAAACGATCAACATGGTCGCAGCAGCACGATGGCATGCTGGTGCGCATCTCGATCGCATTATAAAATTTCACTATTTGTAACCGCTATGTTAATTTCAATAATATTTTTGTATCATATATCACAGTGTCGCATTCGTATCACAATTTTCAATTGAATTTATCGATCAATATTCACTTTTTATGGTTACCGTTCACTATATATTTGTTTAGGTTTTGTTTGGTTTAGGCGCGGTTCGTATAACGCATTTAATATATTTGTTTATTTTATATGGTATTATACTTTTAGATGATTTAAAGAGTTGATAGGAAGTGTTTCGAGAAAAAAATATATTAACTTTTGGCGCGACGAAAGATCGGTTCGAAAATAAATTTGAAAAAGTTTGATAGTGATAAGAATCGACAAGGAGTGTTGCTGTTCAGCGAATCGTCGCTGACGAAGCGGAAAAACTCAGAAGAAAGGACACCTGAAATTGAAAAAAATATACATATTAAAATTTAATAATCACAAAACATTTCGAATTTTTTCAAACTCCGAAACAACACTTCAAAAACATCAAAATCAATTTAAACTTCGGTAATGAGACAGTATTGAAAACGTTATTTGGATCGTACGAGCGGTGCTTCATGAAATGCTCAAATATCAAAAATAAATAAAAATGCACTTATAAAAGTAGATCCACCTTCATAGTCAAGTCATATCGTATATTTGAAGTGAACTTCACCACAAGTGGGTCACGCCACCGGGAACGTTTTAGAAACGCTGTGAACTACGATAATGACGCCAACATACTCTCGAATAATACAAACTTTAATGCTTTCGCATGGACTTTATACGAAAAATATTAAACTATACACATTTAGCGAAACTCATATTTTGGAACCTGGCTCGTATTGGATAAACAAATTCGTACCTCAATTTTCGTAATGGGGATCGTTATTCAGTTTTTCAAAACAGTCTCATTTTGTAGTTTGAAAAAAAATCAATACTCATGTTATGTTAACTGGGTAATACGGACTTTAATATTATAGAAAGATCGGAAATTTTTATATGTTGACAAAAGTGAACATATTATATTTCAAGCTCTCATTTCAGACTAAGACTATATATGTTACTTAACTTCAGTGACTGATGAAAACTAATAAATTCAATGATACAAAACTGTTAACAGAAATTCTAGGTAATTGATAGAGCTTCTTCGATATTGCGTACAATATCATTTTCATTGGAAATATAATAAAATCAAACCGGTTAAATCTCCAAACGAAGCTCACAGCATAAATATAATAGTAACTGAGTCCTGCTCATGACACAACTTCAACGCGAATTGGCGTCACAACAAAAGCTCTCCTACGAGGCCGATAACCAAGCGAATCCTGTACCAAACATAATATTTAACTTTACACAATAGCAATAACCATTGCGAAATCGCAATCGATATTTCGATTCGTAACCAAGCCCTTTTTATTCAAAGCATTTCCTTTGCAACGAATGATTCACTCCACGGAAATAATTGGACATTTAACACAACAGAGAATCAACAAGACCTTTCGCTAAGATTAAAACACAACGTACCCAAAGCAAATCCGTACGTTTCTACTAACGCCGAATTAAACCGACGCTAAACACTGACCTTATATGAGTTCGTACGCAATTTTAACCCATACATGACCATCGCAGAGATACCCATCAATTTAACCGGCGGCGAATCGTACAATTGCCGCAAATAACGGCCGCATAACAACGTTTAGGACGAAAAGGACGCACTAAAACGCGATCGAGAATTTCGAATAGAGCCGTCTCTTTCACTCTATCTGGAATTGTTACTGTTATTATTGGGCAAGTGGGTCATACTCTCGACGAGCCGATTGTGAGCATATAAATAAAACGGTCGCAATTGTGCTTGTAGGTAAGCGAAGGGTTGTTTTTAACTGGTTCGCACTTGGCATCGAGTTTTCCGGGTTAGTTTAATTCGTTATGAACGTATGAGGTCTTGTTGGTAATATGATGAAATTTGCATGTTTTGTAGATAAGACCGAAAGGAAATAGTATTATTGAGTAAAGTGATTAATGAAGCTAGTTGATGATAGGTGAAATCAATACGTTTGACCGTGGGCAGTTAATCTAAGATCATAAAACGAGATGATTTTAATATACAGTTTCTTTAATATCAAAACGTCGTATTTCTTATGATATTGAAAAGACCTTGTTGGTAATGGACATCGTATAAAATTTAATTGAGTCACTACAATGATTTCAATGTAAGAAAAAGAACATTAATCCTCGTCAAAGCTATATTTATTTATTAGATTTATATCTATAAATTTTTAAAGTTTAAGCATTTAAATATAGCATAATATCTAAAAACTCATTCAATAAAGAACACATTGTAAATATATATAAATATTATAAATCTGCAGTATACATAAGAAAAAAGTCACACAATAGAAAATCCAATTTGTATCACACCCAACAGTCAGACACATTATTTCGCAAACCAATTCTAAACATCCAAAAATAAAAACGTGAAATCCAAAAAACTTCCAACACAAAAAACCCTCACACAACCTCAAACAGAATCCATCCGAAACCAAACTATCCGGGAATCGAATAAGCAACATTTACACACGAATCCGGAGGCCTAAACAACGTGTGAACGCGCCCAGGACTTTTCCGCGATTTCTGAAATCGCACACAGGACACAAAGGACCGCCGCCACTAAAAGGACGAACACGATGCCGAATTCAAAAGGTCGTAATTCCCGCGCATAAATTTGCGTAACGGCCGGCCGCTTTGTGCTACGAAATGCCCGATCGAAATGCAAATTGGCCGCGGGAATATTGCGGAACCGAATTTGTGGATGTGTGTGTGTGTGCTCGTATGTCGATGTTGTGTTGTGTTGGTGTCGTGGAAATTTGTGAAGTTTTTAAAAATGGACATTTAGTGCAATTGGAATGAATATTATTTTGATTTTGATAGAATTTCATGTTTTTAACATAATAAAGTACCAATAAAATCTTTGGTTTTGTATGAAAAATAGTTGATATATTATATATATAGAGTATTGGTTGAATATGTGCAAGTGGAATTATATGCTATTTTCTCCCAATAGGTTATAGCCTAACTTATTTTCGGTTAATAGTCGAGTACCGGTATGGTGTGTATTTATAAAAAAGCGTATATCATAAAATCTATTGGAACTAATAAACATGTAACAGATGAAAAATATTTAATAATAAAAAATATTATAGTACTCAAAAATATGTAATCGTTTATATGGTCAATTTCTGAAAATTCAAATTCGAGCAGCAAAAATTAAAATAAACACAATCAATTTATCGAAAAGCGACATGTACGTAAAAAAGAAGCAAAACGGATGCGCGAAACGGTTCCATTTTTGTACAAATACGAAAAATCGGAAAATTACGAATCGTTTTCACTTTTTCGGGCAAATGTACACATATCGCGTGTTTGCTTTACGTTTTGCTATTAATTTGTGAAACTGAAGTGTTTGCATACGAAAGTGTACTAAACTGTCGGTTATGTTTGCTCTGTTCATAGCTTACATCACGATTTTTTTTTTCGTCTGCCGTTTTTATATCGAGCTGAAATTGTTCTGAAATTTATATAGATTCGTGTTCGAAAAAAATGTACATCGACGTCGGTACGAAATCGAATTATACTGTGCATAAATTTTGCAAAGCACTGCAAATTGTGAAAAGTTGCCTTTTGCGTGTAATAAATAAATATGGCGCTTATTATAAATTCATCACCCTGCTGCAAAGTTTCGTAATTAATTTCAATTAAACGTTTTCGTAGAAAATCTACGGAAAATTCAATTTCGTCTGACAGTTTCGCATCTCCTTTAAAAATTATTATCTTAATAAATAAAAAGACGTACTAAGAAATTTCGATTAAAACGGAAAAAACGTTAGAGAAATACAAATCTTTATGATGTCCGAAATAAAAAAAAAATTCTTAGAAATTAGCAACCGTGGAAATGAAAAAAAATCTTTTTGCAATGTCAAAGCAATTAATTACCGAAATTTTGAAAAAAACGACATACAGTACACTACTTACATTTATAATAAATGAAATCCAATTATTCACTTATTTTGCAATTAAAAATAACATTTTCAAATAATCAAGCAAAAAATTTAAAATGGACCACCGGATACCATTATACCATTAACAAACACCAACCTTGATCAAATTCAATCATGAAAAAAACGACTCCACAACCCAATTACTAAACACAACTCAAATCGACCAACAAACACATCTTCGCCAATCCAACACCCTCCAAAAAAAAAACGCACCAAGCACACACACGCACACACACACACAAAACACGACCCTTCGCTTGAAAAACGTCGGCAGTAAAAAAAAGCATTAATCAAATCGACGACATTTGCAATAACGGGGTACAGTTCGGTCCGAAGCGCTAAAAGTTCTAAGGGCTTTCTTCTGCGAAACATCCGCCGAACGTTACGCACCATTAGTCGGGCACCGGTGGTGTGCGAGCCGGCCCTGGCCCTTTCCACCCACCCACCCCTTTTCGAGGACGAGGATACGGGCATGTGGCCCTTTGCCGCCGAAGGGCAGGGTTGTGATATAGTTTGGATTTTAAAAAATGTCGATGAGGCTTAAAAATATATAGCAATTGTTACATTAGGATGGGTTTGGTTTTTTTTATGCTCTGATTGTTATGTACAAGGCTTAATTTTTGTAACTTGAAAAAAAGACAACGTAAAAGAAGTTCAAATTTCAGACAATAAAGGCGTTTCATTTTGAAAAACACTAATAAAGCACTTTCCGACTACATATATAAATATTATTTAATACTGCATATACGACACAATTTTTTTTTTGAACTTTATGCAAGCGTAGCAATTTTAAAAAAGACATACAACATATACATAACAAAGAAAATTTATTAAAAAATCAACACGGTGTTCATTTGAGAAAATTTGAAAAAAGCCTACATATTCCATATAAAAAATAGTGTCAACGATCAATCTTCAAGTTCAAAAATACACTCAAATTCACAAACATATTATTTCATAACATTAAAAAAAAAACTATTCTTATTAAACAAAGTTGTCAAACAAAATCTATACGATTTCGCATCCGATACGCAATATTTACTATTCACTATAACCCTGCCAGAAGAAGGCCGGTTCGCCAAGGGCTAACGCAAGATAACTTCGACGATAATAACACAATTTTCGAACAAAACAAGCCATCAGAAGAGCCCCCCCCCTCTCATGGACCTTCCCCTCGCCCAAGTTCCCTTTGCCCCGCGTTATTCCATTCCCGAACTCATAATTCCCTTAGTCGCGGACCGTTATCGGAGATATTCGAACGGCTGAGGGCTATACGAAAATAAAATTTGTATTCAAATTCGGGGCCGAACGGGCTTTTGATATGGATTTATTGTAACGTGTCGAGAATTCGCCCGAGTCGATGAACTTTCGGATGTAATTTGAATATATTATGTCGGGGCGCGGGAAAAAATCACGGCGGCCATTTTCACGCGCGTCTCCCCCGATACAAAATAACGTACGCGGAAATGTTACGAATCGCAATAAATATACGAAAAAGTATAATATGTTTATTATATTTCTTACACGTGAAATATTTAATTTTTCTTTATAGAAAAAATAATGATTTTTTTATTGAAAAAAATCACTATTTAAAACTAAAGTTTAAATTTACTTTTTCATATAGATAAAGTTATAAAATTTTTATCGATACTGAAATTTATACAACTTTTTTGATATTAGAATCAATCTTTTTATTACAAAATAAAAAATCTTATATTATAAGAAGTTTCTTAAGACAATACATCAATGCAACGATATATTATATTAAGAAAGTTTCAGCTCAAGCGGAGCAAAAAAGCAAAAATAGCGATTCTGAAAAAAAAAACACACTAAAACAACCCAGTTACAACTTGATTACGCGGATAATTCTACGAAAAAAATTCTCAAAACACCCATAATGAACAAGCATCAAAAAGTTTTCCTCGCCGGTTCTCGGTTTCAGCATTCGTCGGATTCTTTCATTCACCAACACGGACGAGAACCGTACAAGAACGAAATAACTCGGAAAAAACACACACATCGATGTGCGAGAAAATACGCACTTTTGTGCCCTCCAAGTACACGTGGAGCGGAAAAAACGCACACCCTTATACAACATATAAAATAAATAAACGGAAACTTTTTAATAAGCGATACTGTCCAAGTTTGGCCGCCGGAGAGTTTTTCCGCAGCCGCGATAAGAGGCCGCAGATTACGCCCGGAAAAGTGCGAATAAATTCGTCCCGGAAAAGCGCGATTTTCCCGACGAATCGGCCGGTCGGCCTCGAAAAACAACAAATAAATTTTAATTTTCCTCCTGGGATAGAGATAGGGATAAAGCGGATAGGTAGGAAAATTCGCGAGTTCTCCTTCGTCTCTTCGATATTATCACGTCATTTTTCACGGACGTCTATTAGCATAAATTAATGTTGTGTCTGGACGGAAAAGCCGGCGGGAAATTGGTAACGATGCGGCGGGGAGATGAAGCGAGGTGATTTTTTTTTCTGAATGTTTTTGCGAAATAAAATCGTGCGGCGTTTATATTATGTGGAGAATTTTCCGCGCTCGTGGAAAATTAACGTTGTGACGCGTTTCAATTTTCCCCCGCGGGGAAATTGACTCGCTATGGCTTTTCAGAGACGCATATTCGCTTTTATAGCCTAAAGAGAGCGCAGCTTCCGATATATTAATTGGATGGATGCATTTTTCACAGTGTCTCTGACGTTTTTTCAATTTAACAAAATATGAAAATTGAAATTTTAATATAAAAAGAAAATTACAAATAAAATATGCAAGACGCAAACTTCGACATGCTCATCAGATTATCGAAATATTTATAATGACGCCTGAAACGACTCACTTTGTTGGTGATTGAAATTTAAAAAAAATATATATTATTTTATTCAAATTTATAAAATAAATTTATTATATGTATTATCAATCATCTCAAAAAAAAAACAATGGATTGATGTATTATCGATTCATAATGGATAATTAGAGTAAAATAAATTAAAATAAATTAAACACCCCCACATTAAATATCAAAAACAACACAACACCCATCACAAACCACTCAAAAAAATCCAAAACACTTTCCATTATAAATTTTTATTTTTTCCACCGCATTTCGCAAACACAAACCGCTTTCAGAATCGGTTTAGTTGCAACGGGCACGAGACGTCGGCGCCATGGCCGCAATCCCATAAACGATTACAAATGGATTGCGAAAATAAGAGGAGAGAATGAAAAATCAGACGGGAAAATATCCGTTACGGATTAATGGATTAGACTGTTTCCCCTCCGGTCTGCGAACGATCCCGAACATTAGATTAATGATCACAATATAACGAGATTATCGAAAATGTCGTTTTTATACGAATAATCGAACCGAACGGTTTATCCGCTCGCGTTATTTATGTGGATGTGAATGTCGACGCGTTCGCTTTAGTTTCAAGCGAAATTTTCTACTGATATTGATCTTTGAAAGTGTTAAGTTGTGGCTTGGTTTTTTTAACCAAAGAAAAATTATCGCGATAAAAAGCGAAAACCTATTGAAAGAATTATAATTATGCTATTATTTCTGTTATTACACATATTCAATATATATAATTATTTTAAGCTAATAAATAGGCCCGATGTTAATAACATCGGGTGTGGATTTGTTAAGAAACGGAAAGCGATAAAATGTGAAAACCCGGTTGTGTGAACCTGATATATGTACCCGATTTGAATATTTAATGTTTAATTAATAAAATCAAAATAGTTCATTTGTTATTGTTACCAGACGTCATATAGGCAAAGCCAGTCGCGAGCGTCATTCGAACACGCAGACAGACAGATACACAGACAAACAGAGACAGAGAAATCCGTGATTATATATAGGGGATATGATATTATAGCAACTCAAATGTGATTTATAGAGTATATTTATAATAATAAAGTATTCAATTGATTTCGATCACATTTTAGGTGATAAAAAAGTTGCAGATTAGATTATTCCCCTCTAGTTTGAAGATAGAAGCAAAAATCACAATATTAACCAAACTATTGAAAATTACGGTTTTTTAAACCTTGAAATGATGCTATAATAATGAATAAATGAAATCATGAAACTTATAAAATCAATAATTTAACATTAAACTAATTAAATTATTTTTTTAAGTACGCTTCCGTAAATTGTGTAACAATCATATGATCGTTAATTTACTAATTTAAGTCAAAATTTAAATGTATTATTTTTCAATGAGTGATGAAAATTATATTTTTATCGGAACCACAAAATGTGTATGAAAAGGTAAAAAATACATACATATTATATTTGAATTCACAATCGGACGGAAAATTCTTCATACTTATTTGTATGGATTATATGGAAGTGGACGTCATTACGCTTCCTTAATTTTTATATTTACTCATTACACTTACTTGCGTACTTTTGTTTCAAAGAAAACTTTCTTGCAATGTTAGTTTTTCGTTATTGTTTTCGAATGTATGAAGTTTTCTGTAATTACACCAGCAAAGAAATTTCACGAACTTTAACACAATGAAACGGGACAACTACGACTTCTTCAAAAAAAAACTCAACTACTATACGTGAAGTTAAAACAGAAAAAAAATTCATTTTTTTCACATTCAATCAAAACATGCCATATTTAATTCTGACCCCATTTCTTCGCCATCATCACACTCATATCGCGCCCGCGGCTTCACTACAAACGACAATCGTTTCCAAAACAAACATTTTCCCCGCAAAATCATATCGAACTTCTAAAAACACATTCAAGTCCCAAATTGTCCCATTCAATCACACGAGAAGGCTTTCGAGAGAAAGGTGAGCCGATTTCCACCGTCTGAGCAAACTCGCCCGATCCGCCCACCCTGAAAAATGTGCGCAATTCTCGGCGGTTACTCGTCCGTTGAAAATCATACGTCAAATATGACACTTTGGCTCGAAAATCGATAGAGTACACATTATACCACGCACGCTTTTTGGATCGCACATTCGGGACACGCGCGCGCGTTTTGCGTACGACCGTCCCATAAAACATTGTATAGTACGGAAGCGGGGAGTGCAGATCCGAAAATCGCAATCTGTATCGTCGTGGGTGGGTTGTATGATGTCGTATAAGGGATGATTTCGGTGTGGTATCGTTAAATGTTTATGAATCGGATCGGTGATAAGGAGAAGGTTGCTGTTGAGGAGGTCGAGTGCTGAAAATTCGTGTCGGGTCAATGGTGGTTGATCAAATCTCAATATTAAATGTTTATTGATTGAATAAATCAATTTAACAAGAAAAATCATTGAAAAGATTGATTCAATATTGAATAATCCATTGACTTACAATACAATCGTATTACAATGATACTCTATGATATCCATTAGAAGAAAATACATTTCAATGACATAATTTTTAAGTTTATATTAGAAATAGGAAGAAAATAACTTTTAAGTATTATAGTTAAAAACTATCCAAAAGATTGTTCAGTTATAAAAAAAAATTGGCTGAGTTATTGAGTTGCCAGTAAACTGATTTACTTGTAAATTACCCAAATAACAGTTCTATTTTTTTCAAAAATGTTGAATTGTGAAGGTGAACGGTTTTCCTTGAAAAATATTGTTTTTTTATTGGAAAATATTTTTGTTTTACAGTTTTTTGTTATTTTTTCCGGTTTTTATCCAAAATTTGACTTGCTAGTAATTAGTGAAAAAAATAACAGATAACCAGTAAATGAAAATCACAGTAAATTGGGCCTCCCTATGACGCTATTTATTAAGTACGAGAAAATAATATGATTGCATCTTAATGAGTTTACAAGACATGCACCATAAAATACTTTTTAATATTGTTAATTATTTTGATAGTTTTTTTTTAAATAAAAAAATTAACTGTAACATAATTAAATATTAAAACCATCACATTCTAATAGATGCAAAATTAATATAACATGTCTACATTCACATATTGAAAATCCAAAATATTGTTCAACTAAATCGATAAAAACAACACAACTAAATCACTCATACTTTTTTCATAATAAATGATAGTTTCGAATCTGAACTCGCAAATAATATAAAAAATAGTTCTAGAGGGATGTTAGGTGAATTTTTAGAGGGGGAAAAAATATTTTTTACGTACGTTTCGCAAGAAACAACACAGTCATCGATAACGGCGTGAGTTAAGAGCGGCAACCGACCGAATCTTGCGTACACGGCGACATGATATATTATATTCAGGGAAAATGTAAAAGAGAAAAACCGCAAATTTACGTGTAGGTGTGTTGATGGACGTTTAAAGATCGTTTCCCGAGTGCAAAGTCGTGAAAACGTGTGTAATTGAAAAATTATAAGGGGATTATGTGTGAACGGGTTGCGTTTAATGGCGGTTGGTTTCAGATGTTGGAATGGATTCGTTTTTCTTCTGTGAAGTTGAAAATATTCGCGTTTTTATTTTAGTTTTACAAAGTTTATCTTTATTTAATGAATGAGTTTGTTTAACACAAATTTATGTAATACAATAAAAAAAATGTTTAAAATATCGTTTATGCATATAAAAGAATGGCGACTCAAAATACAAATATAATAGATAATCAAAACGTGTTTATTTGTAATAAAATTAAACAACAAAAAATACTCACTAATATAATTCGTATTTAAGTCAAACCATAATAACTCAAAATAACACCATATACACAAAAAAAAACAATCACTAGATCGATTCGAAAATTAAGCTTCCACACCAATTCTTTCCACCCTCCAAACAAGTTCACAAGCAATGTACATATTTTCCATTCACTTAAAAACTTTCAAATTGACCTACGAGTTTTACGACACCCTCCCACCCCCCCCACACACGTGTTTTTATATTTTTTATATGGACACGCATGGCGAAGAGCGGGCGAGGCAATTCGCGCCGATAAAGAAATAACGAACGAAACGGGCAATAAATATACGGGTGGAAATTGAATGGCATCCGAAAGGTATATATCAAGAGGAGACGCCTGAACGGAAGAGGAAAATGATATTGAACACCTACCGAGCGGAAAACGGAGTGAGTTTTCCGTGGAAAAACGCGCTGGAGGAAAACTCGCGGCGCTCGAACCGCAAACGATGCACTGCCGAGTTCAAAGATAACCGAGGAGTTCGTTTTGTTTTTCATCGTGGACGTGTGTTTTCGGTAGTTTTTATATGAAAGGTGGATGTGTGGATGTTTGGGGAGCGGTATTGGAAGTGGATTAAGCAAAAAAATGTGATGGTTTTGTTTTTGTTTGAATGTTCGCGTTCGTTGTTGCAATGTTTGGTTTTTGTTGAACGGTTTTCATCAGAATAAATGGAGGATTACGATGAAATTATGTTTTGTTCTGCAAAATTTTAAGAATTCATTGAAATTTTTTTTATTTTAAACAACGTATTTTATTATATACTAATATTTTTTCCTATTAATCTATGAAAAAAATCGTCTGTTGATATTTTTGTTACTGTTTAAGTGACGAAAGTATTAAAAACCATATTAAATAAAACTGAAATGTAAGTAAATAAACAGATAGATAAATTGTTCGAACAATGAAATGATTTAGATTATATTACTACATTAGTTTTTCTGAGCAACATATTGACAATTTTTTTCGATAAATTCAATTATAATTCATTTTTATGCAAAACAAAGTTTTACAATATAGCAAAATATGTCTACTATTTAAATAAATAATACATAGTAGCATATTTTATGTCTTTGTAATATTTAAAATTCCACTTATGCACATATTTTCATCATATTAAAAGTTTTGATAAAATATACCACATATTTCTTGAATACTTTGAAAATTCACAACACACACACATTTTGAAAAAATGTTACCACGCGTATAGCTGGTAATGCGAAATTTTATCGAAAGGATCAATATACGGAACTATTCAAATCAATATATCAACACAAAATATTGATTTTTAAAAACGCAATTGCAAAAAAAGTACAACAAAAATAATAATTCGATTAAAATATCCATTTACTTCACACAAATCGTTAAAACAATACGTACGATAAGCCGCTAATTGCGATTCTATTGGAAATTCATTTTCGATCCTTTATTAAATCCGCCGATTCTAATCTATTCAATAACGAATCCTACAAATTATTCGAGTACGAAAATCTTCCAATATCGTCTCGGGAACACTTTCAATGTCGCAAAACCAAAAGACAACTTCCGCAAACTGACACGCGATAAAAACTCGATTTATCCAACCGCAGATAAGAACTATAGATTCCACAAAGCGCACATTTCAAAAAAAAAAAAAACACCATGGATAACGAACATAAACAAATATATCAATACGTGGATCGTGTATCTCGTTACACAAACCAATCATACAATTCGAATTCATTCCATGCGATGATTGCGAATCAAGGGCGACCAAACCGACGACCCAATGCACTTTGTTCGTAAATTTTCATCGACACTGTTCGAAAATTTTATGCCAGTAATGAAACGATTTAAGAACTTTGTACAAATTGATATTTTAATGCGAAATTGAGAACGTTCGTGCATCAAATTGTATTTTCGCAATGTGGTAACAGCATTCGTTTCAACATTTTGCGCTCATTATGGGTGAAAAGTTTTAATAACGAATGATATGGATTTGTTGTAAAATCGCATTAATGAATTGAATAACGTATTTAAATTTAAAAATCGTGTTATTCGTATATTTTTTTCAGTTTTATTATTTCAAAAGCGTTACACACAATTTCTTGCTTTATTATGAACGACGAAACTGATTGGTTTCTATGAATAGTAAGAATTATCATGAAATGTATATCGAATACAAATACAAGATAACCTATGGAACAAAAGAAATGAGTAGATAACTATTGTCAAGATAAAAAATCATATGCGATGCAAACATGTTTATTATAAATGTGGAAAAATTTTATATTATTCACTCGACAACAAACGTATATATAAAATATTTTATTAACAATATAGTAATTAGAATTCTATTAATTACTTTCATTGTAAACGATTTTGATAGACTAATTCCAGAACAATTTCTTTGAATCATATGAAAATTTAAATAAAGAAATCCGTTGATATAGACGTAAAAGGAAACCGTTTATAAATAAATCAAATATAAAATAAACACTTTGATAAAAACAGAACAATGAATAAACCCAAAATAAAATGCGAATTTACCAAATATAAAACGTTAATAATAACGAAACGGAAATTAAACAAATACAAAAGCCGCCAGAAAATGGATATCATTTCACGAAACGCGCCTATACATCGACGAAAATAAATAGCGGAAAACGCAAATCAAGCAATTGCCAAAATAGCAGCATCAAATTCGCAAACCATTTCGAAAATCGTTCAAATTAAACGAACGTAGATTTTTAAACTAACTGGGATTCCAAAAAAAAACCGCGACACTTCCGCAAAATCATCAACCGATTCCATTCCAACCGAATCCGATAATCAAACATACATAGCAAAAAAAATTCGCAACGTTTCATATAATTATATTTTTTATATTACGAACACTTTAGTCATAAAAAAATAGTATTATAATTTTACGCAGTCTCAAAATCCAAATAGATCAACAGAAAACCCTCCAAATATAATAAATTCCATTACTATCCGATTATTTATAAATTTTAATCTGAACTTCCATCCAAACATCTTTTTACACGGTTGAAAAAAAGAACGGATTGTAACATTTTAATAATAAAAAAGGTGAATTATATTATTATGCCATAATGATAAGATAAGCAGAAAATCAGTATGAAATGGAAATTAGCGATGTTTTTTTGATAATTTCACATAACGTAATTATTTAAATTATATGAACCCAATTATAACTTCTTCCCCTTATATCTTTCAAATTCTGTTTTTTTTTTTTTAATTTTTTTCAAATACATTTGAAATAAGCAGTTAACACTTAAAAATGTAAAAAATAAAATTTAAAAACTTTAACCGTCTATAACATGGAATTAATCTTGTTGTTATAGGGAAGTTTACTGTATTTGGATGAAAGTTCCATCCAAATATACTAACGGAATCGATGTCTAATTTTTATGCGGTTGTCGTATATTTTCTTTTATTTTTTTAATCTCTGAAATGAAATAAAGCATATTTGGATGGAAATCCTATCAAAATCTTAAATTTTCGTATAGATATAAAAAATTTTACACTCTACTACGAAACGTATGAAAAGAGAACTCGACATACACCGAAACCCAAACCATCATCGAAACCCCATCGAAACCCCGTCCAACCTCCAACACCGAAACTTCCGCCAACGACAACAACAACAACAACAACAACAAAAAAACCCACCGAAGAATCCGCCAAGTGCGAAAAGCGAGCTCACATGTCCGAGACGTCAGCGCGGCAGCAGCGCGCGTGGGCCGGCGCCGATCGCGCCTCAGACGCCATAGTGTCCCGGGACCGGGACGCGAGCGGGACTCAGTGGCGGCGGGACGCGGTTAGTTCGCGCGCCGGCCGCGTCATCCGTGACGTAAGGTCGCGTGGCGCTCGCGTCGCGGGGCGCACGGCGCGTGGAGGCGAGAGCGCGACACGACCGCAACTGAGCGCCGGGACACGGGGCGCCACTGCGCTGGACGCGCGTTTGGCGCGTGCGCAGTGGCGGCGGGGTTTCTTTTATTTGTTGTGTGTTTGTTTTTCGGAGTGTCGATGGTGGTCGGGTGAGGATGGGGGACGGTTCGGAGTCGGGCGGAGTTTGGATTTGAATTAATCGGAATTAGTATATGAGTGTGTCTAATATAGTGGATGTCTGTGTGTTCGATGACGCTCGCGACTTTAAAATCCATTACCTCCCACTGTACTCACATGGGTATACTTTTTAAAGGCGTGATTTCGTGTTTTCTTATAATGATTATCCTGGATGATGATGAAAGTAGTAGTTATGATGGAAGTAGTTACTCGTTTGAACAATAGATGGTATTAGTAATCTATGGAAACGGTCAATATGGCGAGAATGAAATGATAACTGTCATTATTTGTCAGTTTGTTTTTTTTTTGTCGTGTATTCATGTGAGTACAGTGGGAAGTAATGGGTTAAAATGAACGACCTGTCGATACGATAATTTTTCCGAATTAAAAAATCGCAGTCGCCAGGCCGGGATTTGAACACGGTTCAATCATGGGCTAAACGAGCGACTAAAACTCGACACCAACGCCGACTTGAGTCGTTGTCATTTTTTTTTAAATGTGTATTATAAAATTATTGATAATTATTCTAATACTAATATATAGGCCCGATGTCAATAACATCGGCTGTGGTTTTGTTAAGAAACGGAAAACGATAAAATGTGAAAACCCGATTGTGTGAACCCGAAATGTGTACCCGATTAGAATATTTAATATTTGATTAATAAAATCAAAACAGTTCATTTGTTTGTGACATATAGGCAAAGCCAGTAGTTAGTAGATAATAAGCATCGTATTATAGACGTTAAGATAATACGATAAGATTATAGCCGTTATTATAATGACCATAAAGACTAAATTCGGAGCTCGCATTATAACTCTCCTCGTGTAGCGATTATAGCCGTTATATTATATTTGAACGGCATGCAGGCTAAATTGGAACGATAAGTTGAAAGCTTCAGATTATATACATGTATAGGGGATTCAAATATTTTTTCCACTGCGTATTAATCGACATATTGCATAAGTCAATAGAGACGCTTTCATAAGCATAATATTGTAGACGTTAAGTGTATAGGCATAAAGACCATATACGCATGAAGAATAATTTTATAGACCCAAAAAATTAATCGTATCGACGCGTCGTTTTAAAGTCGCGAGCGTCATTGAACAGACGGACACAAAGATACACAGACGGACACACAAACACACAGACGGACACACAGAAATCCGCTATTATATATCGGGGATAGGGAATATGCGAATTGATTGTGAAGTATTGTTGTATGAAAAATATCAAACCTTGGTAATATTTTTGAAATTCTGGATGTCTTGTTTGTAGTAGTATTTTTTTTAAGTTCAAATATGAATAATTAGGTCATTGTTAAGATCAGGTTTTGAAAATCTGGATGTCTTTCAAATCATTTTTTGTCAAAGAGTTTAAGAAAAACAATATGTATAGTCATAAATATACGTACTAGTCAATAGTAGTAAATCAATATGTATACAATGGTATATATGCGATCATCTACTGACCGCATTATTTGTTACTTAACTTCAGTGATAGGTGAGAACATTCAATGAGGCTACTTTGGCTCAAATTAAATTGTGAATCTAAAATATAGATATTTTCTGTTCAAAACAGCATACAGCTTTACCCAATTTCGACTTAACTTTCCAATCCATAT
>JAOXNN020000021.1:8986941-9008663 GCA_028571205.2 Hydropsyche betteni
TTTTTTTTTTATTTCTAGCAAAATTCATCTTATTATACAACTCATTTTTATTCAATGCTTTAGTTCCCAATAATCATCAAAGTTAAGCGACAAGTAACTCGGTCAGCTTACGGACGTGACTGCGTATGAAAAATATACCAACAAAGCGACCCTCAATTGTTTTAGAAATGTACGAAACTAGATTGTCGTATTCGAATGCGTCAGAAACTATGTAGATAGAGGGAGAGCGCCTCTCGCATATTAGAGGGTCCGTTTTTCGCTTGCCGAGTGGCGCTAATTGGTCCGCAAAGGGTTAATTCACATGTGAAAGCCGTGCGTCGCTTTTAATTACGTTCGATAATTAACGTTTCGAGCCACGCCCGTGGCGATTTCAGAATGGAAAGAATTACTGTTGGCCGAATAAGATTGGCGCTTTGTGTTTTTGGAGATGAAAAGTATCCGTTTGAAAAGAAAAAATGGGTATAGAGATACTTTTCAAATCAAAGATTGAAAAGTTTAAATTTTTTAGAATATTTGCATTCTGGAGTGTAATAAATTATAATTTTAGATTGTAAACAAAACTAATTTTCGAACAAAAAGAATCAATATACGGAAACGCAAAATGGAAAAACATACGAAAATTGCACATTTCCAAAACATTCCACGGCATCGAATAAATCGATTAGATCGAACGAGAGGAAAAAAACGCAGCAACGCGTTTGAATAATAAATTTTCACATTATGCGAAAAGTATTTTCCAAACTATTTTCGCAAACACAAACTCCCCGTAATATTTTTTAATCCTGAAAGCTTACACTTCGCACCGATTTTTTTTTCGACGCGCTCAGCGCTATTACTCCCAGCTTGCTCGTATATCATCAAGCAAGAATGTATCGTTTATTTTTATTTATACCATTTTTTCGCGCTCTTTTTCGTCTCTGGCTCAACTTCGCAACTGCTTCTTCTTCTCCTCCATCTTTTTGTATGTATTTTTTTCATCTAGCGGCAAAGAAACGACCGACACGAACGTTCCATGCCGACACGTGAACCGTGTGTACTGCGTTATTACTCGGGCGCGTTTTGGGCGACACGCGACGGAAGTCCTTCAGCTTTTATTGCAGCTGAAAACGAGAATTTGTCGGTATTGCCACTCGTGTTGCATTTCCAGCTACACACCGAGCCCAGCCCTCGGACGTGTAATGAAATTTTTTCGAAAATCCAGAGCGGAAAGTGTCTAAAAGTCGCATTTTTCGAAGCGAAATCGAATTTGATCCGGTTAAAAAGTGGAAAATGTATCCCGGACCTGGCAAGGATTGGCGAATGGTTTCGTGTCACGAATCTTCGCCTCGTTTGTCGTTAGTTTGGCGAAAGTTTAACGCGATTTTTCGTGGTTCTCGTAGTCGTTAGAGTAAAAAGTTGCACGGAGAACGAACGGGTCAATCACGTCTGCAGCGGAATGGTTTCAGTTTGTTTTCAGACATTTGGATTGCGACCCATAAAAAAATATATATAAATACAAATACCAAATTGCACTCAATCTAAGACACGCCACACAGCATTGCGCTGCACTGCGACAATCGGTAATTACTCGAATTCAGAGATTCCTAAAGTTCAGACCGAAACTAAACCGCAAATTTTCACAGAGAATGTTCGTTCGTGTTCGATCGTTATATTTGATAAACTTTCAGAAATTACATAAGGCGTATATAAATTTCAGTTTTTATTCTGGCATAGAGAATATCCGAAGGTTTCGACGCTTTTCTCTATCGTATCGTCATTATCTGTGAATAGCGTTTTTATCTCCTTTTTAGCCGATCTCCTAAGCTAGCTTTTCAGCCTGAAAACGAGCCGCTTATTGCCTCAATTATAGCCCCCCCTTTCTCCGTACTTTTCGCCGTGAAATATTAGCTTTTATAATATTTCAATTTATCACCGCGATCTCGGCAATTTCGAATTCTAAGACCTTATATTCCAACGCTAATTTCTGAAAAGCCCGACTTGAATTCGATCGTTTTCAGAGATCGAGCGTTTAGAACGTTCAATTAATTATTATTTTTATACGAAATTAATCGATTTTTGACATTTCAACCTTTGTTTGTTCGAGTTATCCTTCCATTGCCGCAAATTCGATTTGCATCGAATTTACTTTTCAGCGCAGCAATAACACACGCACGATTAGGCATAGATTTATTCTTGAATAATTTAATAGAGTTGATCGATTTGAATGTCTGTGAAATTATTGGATTTGTGAAAATTGCTCTAAGTGTAATTCGATAGTACGTTTCAAAAATGATAAATGAAAAAGATCTCTCTAATTTTTTATGGTACAATTTTTTCACGTTTGTATCAAAATTAATATAAATAAAATATATATTTTGAGTGCGTATCAAATATGAATATTTTCAACGAAATTTCTATGAAATTTTTCATAGAAATACCTTCGATGAAAAGCAATATTTTATATTTTATACGTTTGTCAATATTTAACAACATACATGTATTTAGTTTAAAAATTGGTTTCGCTTTTTATTTTTCAAAAAAAATAAGCACGATTTATGTAAAAATATTAAAAATGAATTACATATAATATAATACGACAATATAATATAATACGACAAGATTTTATGTTGACAATGCTTCTTTTTAAGGCAAAAACATGATTCTAAGAATACTATTTTCAGATAATTCAACCAAAAAAATATACACGTCAATACTAAGACAATAACTCATTTTTTCCACAAAAAACTTTAATAAAGTCTCAATTACTTCCAAATGCGAAACGAAACATAAAAAAAGCTATTTTCGTCAATTGAAAATATTTTTCATATTCAAAACTAATATCATCATTAAAAGTTCGATTTAAACGTCCCAAATTCCATGCCGAACTAAACATACTAAATTATTTACAATAAATCTTCCAGGTCGAACGCCGTTTTTTTTTCAGCATAAATGCACAGAGCAACCTTTTTATTTAAACATAAAAAATAGATGCACGTATCAAAATTGCCATTTTGCTCTCCGCGAAACGAATCAAAGTGCTAAAGCGAAAATGTTTTGCCCACTTTATGCATAAATCACTCGTAGGACTGATCGAGTTATTGCGCACGGGGGCCAGAAACGAAAACAATAAATAATGCCACGAAACGGGAACGCGAACTTTTCGCATATTTTTTTCTATCTTTCGCGCGCTTTTTCGCTTTCATTATCATGCCAGAGAGTGGATGGGACACGCAAAAACTATCGTGAGAAAAATTCGAATTCGCGTTAATGTCGAGTGGAAATTTTTGGAACGAATCAATCATTTAGTGTTTTTTTTACATTACAAATTTTTGTGAATTGATATTATATTATTATTGTATGAAGTCTTTGGGAGTTATGAAGGAAACATCTTTGATATGGATACCCTTAATATATCTAAAAAAAGTTGGTTGGTGCTTTTATAATATAGGACTACTAATGCAAAAGCAACAATAACTTTTAAGTTTGATGGCCATCACGATACCCAAATTTAACTTGGTGCGATTTTTTTTTGTAAATTTATCAAAAATAACGTATATTATATATACATCTTTTCCTAAAAATTTGCATGACCTTTGCCAGATAATCAATAACATGATTACGAAGCAAAGCTTTTCCAAAATTATGAAAAGTTCTGAATTTTTTCATAACAATAATGAAGAGGTTACTTTCAAAAACCTGAATAATAAAACAAAAATGATCTTTTATCAATACTAAAATATTATTTTACAACTGCTACACGTGTTGCTAGACGTTAACGATTGATTGATGAGAACTGAAGCTTTCGATCATGGTAAACCGTCAAAAAGCACACATAAATTTTCAATATCATCTATTTAATTTGTAGTAAACTTACATAATTGAATATTTGCATTAATACATATTCACGGACCACAATGTTCACATCAAAAAGCGATTCTATTGAAATATATAACCGCAATAAATAACATATAATAAATGCGGCGCCACATTATCGCCGCGAAAATGGCGTCCCGGAAAAAAAGACGGTATTTACAAGACACCACTAAACGGTAAAGAATTCTAATCGATGCACAACACGGCTATTAACTTCAACATCACGTACACGTACATTTTAGTAATTTTTTTTTTCTCGTCTCGCATGGCCATAAAAGGAAAATGGTCCGAACGCGGAGTTATGCAATTCGAATTTGCAATTTGTAGCGAAAAAAATTTTATGTCGAAAAATCTTCGCAAAAACGCACGATTGTAATTTGGTTTGTGTTAAAATGTGAATTTTTTTCATGGACTTCGCTCTTATTTTGTAACACAATAACTCATTTTCAAATCATTTATTTTTATTTTCATAAAAATTATATCAGATATAATTAAAGTAAATATATAAGTATCGAAAACATAACAAAACTTCCAATTAAACAGTTTTCAAATTCGAAGTGTCTATGGATGACGACGATAATAATCGTGCGAATACCCCCGACCACAGTTGCAACTTTTCCGATCGATGAATGCTTTTCCCGGCAAAACCGAGGAGAACCGTTCGATATACCATTATAAATAGTCGGTTAGATTTAACCGAATGTTTGGTGTCATATCGCAAAAGTTTCAGCAAATTTCCTCCACCGAACGAACCAAACCACACAAGAGTAAAAACAGTTATGTACATGTTTAACAAATATGAAAATGTTCCGATGTGACTTTATAATTTAATTATTTCAGAAAGTTTTAGTGCAAAGTTTTTATATTTCAAATCTTTGATTATAAGATTTATATAAAATATATTCTTAATATTATTTAATCAAAAATTTTCGTATACGATACGATTCTCTAGTATACATTTCGCATAACCGATTCGTTCTAAAATTTCGATTAAATCAAAACAGATCCTTAAAATTAATTGTTTTAACATTAAATTGGCATATCATAGTTCCATTTCGAATAACAGAGACATCGACCTAACAAACGCTAACGAACAGTTGCTTTCAAATTCTGCAAGTGCAACATTGGTGTGATGAAATGTCCGCAATTTAATTGGATCTCTGAATGAGCAAACTGAATTTCCGTAGACCATCAATATACGCTTTCTCTGTGTTCAATGTTCATATATGAAAAGTCATTGTTTCATATGTATTACGTGGATTTTTTATATGAAAATGATATGATTTTTGAAAGTGTTGCAATAGATTCGTTCAATGTTAACGGAAATAATTTTCGGTTAAAAAAACGGACAGACAAAATTTGTGATCATTTGACAACCACGGCTACTTATGATACAAAAAATTATGAACGTATTCATTCTTTTTTTCATAAAAAATGAAAAAATTTGTTGAAATCCTTGACTTTTGTTCTATGCGTGTTTGACTTTGAACCCGGCGTTCGTTGAAAAACTTCATAATTCGAATATTTGTATTGGAAACGGATTTATTTGCAAAACTGCACAAACAAATCCCGATTTCGACATTTTAATTCGGTCCGATTAAACAACTTTCGACTCATTAAACGCTTTTGATTTTGACAAGGCCCCCCCGAACGCCGTGTTCAATTTCGAAACGATTTATTTACTTTGGCATGAGTGAAAAATTTTTCAGCAAATAATGTATGGTTCGTGTCCTATTATCGAGTAGCTGAAAAACAGAGTTCGGCGGTGAGCAAATAATTGCATCAAAGGGTATGCAATTTCGTTTGATTATAAAAGCGGTTTGGAGAGTTAAAAGGGTTGCTGTAAAATGCGATCGGCGAAATTTCATTTCAAAGCTCTCTATTAAAACGAGTGTCATAGTTCATTATCAATTATGATCTGATTTTATTTGCTGAAAAAACCAGCGTATTGAATAAATGATGTTTATTTCTAAAGTAATTTATATAAAAAATTGCAATAAATATTTATAATATTGGAGACTTTTAAAACTTGCAAATAATTTTATTTTAAATAAAATCAGAATATATCTTTTTGTGCCAAATTCAGAATGTTAAAATTATCATAATATTGAAATTCCAAAACATTTTTTTTTTTTTTTTTGAAAATATTATATTTTAAATACACTTAAGTATTATTAAAAGTAACGTGCCCTTTGCGCTCGAATAGTTTTCCGCAGTGGGTATGCCGTCCACTCGGAGAAAAAAAACAACGGATTTTTGTACAAATCACTAAAATTAATTATATCTAGCATTAATAACAATGAATATACATAATATTGTGTAATTAGGAATCGATAATAAAATGAATAAATTTTGTAACTTGCAATAAATCGTTTTAAGTTCCGCTGTTTGATGATCCCTAGCTCTATTGAAAAAAGTACTATTGCCAACTAGGGTGACCACTTAATTCAAAATATTTACGGTTCTTAATATTTAATTATACTACATATATACATTTTTTACAATAAACTATTAGTTATTTTTATTAATCATAAAAATACTAATCAATACTAATACACTAATCAAAAACAACAAAAAAAAAAGCGAAAAGTAGCTTAGTTCCCGAAATCAATTGAAATTCTATGGTCACAGAATTAAACTTCCGAACACCCGAAAAACACAATAGCGTTATCTGAGAGATAGAGAGATAGCGATCGTCAACTTAAGCCGTCAGCTGCATGCAACGTTAAAACTGTATTTAAATATTGGTTCCTAGAAAAAGTGTACCTTGTCGCACTAAATTACTAATTTCTAGATTAACTCAAATAAAATGGGTTTTTTGGTGATCTTGAAGATTTTATCTACAATATTCACTCAATGCAATGTGAAATATTTGCAGGTAAACTAAAAAAATTGGCAATATATTTCGTAATGTTTATTGGTGTGCCCAGCGCGCCAAACGAGCGGAAAAGATTTAAGCCCCGAATTTTCGAATCCTCTTATAACAAACCATTAATTTATTTTATTAAATAAAAATTGATCATTAAATCCCAATTTTAATCTCATGATGACTCACTTATTAAATTTTCCAAATGCAACATTCGTTTTGTCCAAACACGACAACAAAAGCGGACCAATTTTCAGACTTTCTACTCGCTCGCGCAAAAACCGCGAACATCGCACGAAAAATACAAGTACCCGTCATTTCAACAATCTCTAAACTTTCAGCACGACCCGCACACAGACATCACGTATCCAATTAACTCCATTTATTTCCATCTACTGACCTCACGAGCGACCGAAAATCGCACTTTGATTAGACGAAATCGCCGGTTCAACCTCTACGGCTCATCCGACTCGCATAATGTGTAATACACGTCGTTAATTTATCACGTGCTCTATTCAATAGTACACAATAATTAGCCTGAAAACATACAAATCATCGTCGGCCAATTTCACGGTGTCACAGGAAATTTGTCGATGGCTCTTCACGCAAGAATCAACCAATTATTAGCGGGTCGATGATCGTCATCTCTAAACTTTGACAAATAAGAGTTCGGGGATGTATTATGGGATGTTCAGGATCGAAATACGCAATAGAAGTTCGATCGTGTATATATAATATGTGTTTTTTGGTAGAGATATGTTTCAGAATCTGAAATGGGTTGTGTAATGTATTATATTTTTTATATAGAATACCGATAGAATATATTTGCCCACCCTTATTTTCTCCAATATCATATATTTATTAAAGAATTTTCACTCAAAATCACTTTTAACTAATAGATAATATCAATTTAAATATACTTATATAAATAAACAAGATCAAAAATGACAAAATATTTTTACGATATTTTCTAATAGTAATATAATAAAAATCCATTTTTTGTTTTCATGCAATATTTTTCGTTTCAGGTAATCGTATTCTATTTAACATATTCTAGTAATATATGTTTTAAATAAAACGCAAATATAGTTTACTTTTGTATCTTTTTGTACGGAAAACATTCTATTCTTCGGGTGGACAAATATATAAAATCGGTAGTGTAGTATTAAGTTATACAAAAACGTATTTTCAATAGAAAATAATGTTTTGCATAAAGAAAGAGGTAGAATAATAAAATCAAAAGTAAAGAAGTAATATTTTGTAAGTTAATATTATTTTAAGATTGATATGAATATCTTAGAATAATATTTAAATTATCTAACGTAATATTATTCATGTAAATATTTTAGAATTAAATACACGAAGTAAGTTTAATACTTAATTATTTAAAAATATGTCAACTTCGTTAAGACATTATTAAAGATTGACGAAAATTTACAGATTCAGAATAAAATTTCATTAAAACTTAATTAAAATCATTGAATCGTTTGATAACCACTATCTTGATTTAAGTCGAGCGTTGAAATGTTAAATTTAAATTATTCGCATAAACTTATTCAAAAAATACTTGCAGATAAATATTTTAATTATAATAAAACGCTTTATAGTTTAATTTTAATTCTTGAGTTGATTGAAACTTAAAAGATTCCGAGAAAAGATTTTAAATTCATCCTCGAAATAACACTTTAATACAAATAAAAAAAATAATTCTCCATAAATTTATTGAACAAACAGCGAGTTTTGATTCAAAGCCCTTCGTGTATGACAACTCAATAGTATTTGACATGGGTACGTGGTGTAGGTGCGGCCTAATGAATGTATATCGAACGTATCATAAATTATGTACATTGGTGGCTGATTGAAAATTCGAGTTTGAATTTGCGATGGGTGTTTCATGCGCAAAGCAAATCGGTTGTGATTAAACGTCGGATGTCAATCACGCTGTATTACAGTTTTTGAAATATGGTAAAGGTAAAGGTCACTAATAGGAGTTGGATGCTGTTTTGATTTTGGAAATTTGGTTTTCAGAGTGGTTGGTCATGAATTATGTAAAATTTGAATTTTTTGTGTCGAAGAAAATTTCTAGTCATTTGAATGAAGTAAATGGTAAATGAATAAAACGTGGAATACTCTTTTATAAATTATATAATGTTTGCTAAAACTTGATGCTTTTACGAAAATTCTCAGAATTCGAAAAAGGTGGTATTAACACCAAACTATCGTAAAATCGCGGTTAGTACACTGTAATTTTCAACACTATTCAATTTGGGGTGCGACCGCGATAACGTTAATGCATCGTAAAGTTCAGAACCATAATGCATCACCTAAAATTTATCTAGTTTATTATTAAAAAAATAACGGGATAGTATAGTTTTATCTACTTTACATATAAATATTTAATTTGAATTTTATTTTTACGTTGTAGTCTAGAATGAAATTCGCTATGAAAAATTTCGATGAATATTCAATTTACATTTTTCATGTCAATATTACAACATTATTAAACAATAAAAATTCATTTTTGTTCGTAGTTTAAGATCTGCTGATTTTGAAAACATCACGTTCTTCAAACCCGCATTCTTAATTTTTTGATTAAACACGAACTTCTTAAACAACTTTTAGAAACAAACAAGAATAATGTACACAATTTTTATGAATTTACAGATAGCAAAGATATAACCGGTATTTAAATTTTTCATAAAACAATTAAAATACACTTAAATATTAAAAAATACATATAACCAGGTAAAAGCCGATATGCAAAATTTCCAAATGATAGCCGAAAAGTCATTTCGAAAACAGTAAAAAAATCAGATATTCAAATTCAAATTATTAATTTGGCAGTAGTAATATGGCTGTAATAATGTCATGACAAACGAACGTTATTCTAAAATACAAAATCTTGACAAATTTATTAACACTCAACAATCACACGCACATTCAAATGAGACTCTCACTATATTGTTTTGCATCTAAATATTGAATGCATGAAACCATAAATTAATGAAAATCAACACGCCGGAGCTTCGAAAGCTCGCACATAAATCAAGCACAGGACACGCGAATATGCTAATGCGAATCGGACGTCCGAGGTCGGTGCAGATGACGGCAGCGAAAGTGTTAAATCCGAGCCATCCTAGCCCCGCGGCACCAGACGGGTTAGTAACGCTGCAATATTGCACCGGATCAGTGTCTCTCAAAGTTTCTCGGGGTCAGAGTGCTTTTGAATTGGACGTGTAATACTCTGATTAATGTCGACATCTTATTTCATATGCATAGGAATTTTTAAATAAATCTTATTTGAATTAATAAGAGATTTATATATTTTTTTTAATGATATGAATATGTATAGGTGTCTCGAAATTTACGCAAGAAGTAATTATTTATAAAATACAGGTTTTTGGTTAAAAATCTTTTTTTTATTGATTTGTAAAGTATATAGTATAGGGTTATAAATGAAATAGCATATCATGTAAAAAGCCTCCACGGCACAAAGCACATACGCATTTTTTAGTTGAAATTTTCTATGGCCGTATTGCATAAATGTGGGTAAATTTCATTGATCAGTGCTTAATTTCCTCCTTTGAGGTATGAGTGGTCGTAGGCTTTTTGGCACAAACCTAAAACTTCAAAACCTCTCAAAAAAAAAGTCTAACGGCGTTAAATAGCATAATTTGAGCGGCTAATTCTGATCACCAAAACGGAAAATTACACGGCCAGGAACAACAGCAACGATAATCAACAATGAAAACGCGTTGTTTTTTTATGTAATACTTTATTTTAAATAAACCTAAACTATCAGCTGTCAAATTGTTTTTTTTTTTTTCAGTGTTTCCAACAATTTACTACACAAATAGCGGCAAATTGAAATCTTGCATTAATTTTGGGGCATCTATATATGATTAGATTTTAATACATAATTAATTTTGTTTATTGTGTCCCACACTTTAAGGAGCGTTATGAAGAGTTCTAGAACCGTTTCTATGCACGTCAAAATGGTACAATGGAGATTAATTAGTGTCGGACTGTAGGCCATTTCTGTATAGTGGTTGAAACGTGTTATTCATCCGTACGACGGGGATTTGAGATAAAATTTTGAATCGTATGTTAAAAAAATAAACGTTAGGCAGGAAACGAGATGTCATTCTTTATGATAGTAATAGTAGCGATAATGGTACCACGAAATTTCAATTTTTAAGAAACAATCTATTCAACATAGGAGCGTTTAAAATGGGGAAAGTATTGGAAAAAAATCAGTTTATCAAATTTGACCTAAACAAGATAAATTATTATTTGAATATTTACATTTTTTATATTTCAATTCTTATATGATTGATAGAGAAAAAGAAAAAAATAATCACAGCTAAATGGGTCAACAAAAAATTATGTTTTACTCTAAAATAACAAATATAATATAATTACAATTCAATTAATATTATATAAAAAAGTTAAATTACCTAGTCACGTATAAAAATCAAAACGACATACACTTTCGAAAATTATAAAACTTATCAATTTACATTGATCATTGAAATTTATTCAATGCACCGATTCGCTCACCGCACATATCGGTTTCACACAATGAATCACATTACGATAAAACAATATATATTCTGAAACTAATTATAAAACAAAAAAAAACCACCATATTATACAAGCGAAAATTTCCCAATTAATCAAAAACCACAATGGATTCCCAAGACCCCGCAATAACATCATACATTTTCACTAAACGAAATTCTGAGAAACACACGTCTCGATTCGCGTATAGAATTTCGCTTTCAGCAAACGACACACATTTAATAGAGACGATTAGAAAACGAACATCGTAATAATCGGCTCAAAATTACATACAGACAAACAAACGTTCGCTTTCGAAACTGTGCTAAAAGCGTACATTCAAAAACGCAAGTTGTTGCCGAAAAACGAAAACCGATAGATTTTCGCATATTGAATATACTATATTGGAACTTTCGTTTGCGGAAAATGAAATTCATCATATTTTTGCATGTGAGTGCGCGGTAGTAATCAGGCTTCGAAGCAGAGGCCATTGTTAGACTTTAACAAATCGGATTTGCTCCTACACAATTCGAGCAAATTGCTGTCCACACGAATTTCCGCACATAAATTGATGTCCACTCGCAAACGCGGAAAAGTCAAGAAAAAACGTAATTTGCATTCCTCCGAGCGAAATTGTATGGTAGATTTGAATTTTAATCGAGCCACTTCCGACTCGGGTAAAAATACTAGTTTCTCATATCCCAATATTGGTACTAACTAATTGGACAATTTTGTATGAAAAAATTGTATTAAAAGTAACCAAAATTTGTTTAGCATGCAAATTTATTCGTTCTCATTATAGTTTTGATAAAATGGATCGATTTTTTCGTTATTTATGATTGAAATATTTAGATTACCTTGAATCAAAATTTTGTAGATATGTAAAAGATTCAAATTAAAACTTAACTACGTAGTATAATAAATGATTATAATATTATATAAAACTCGTTTTAAAACAAAACTTTTACGGATTCAAAATCAATGCTGACTAAACGAAGCCATAAAAACATCGAAACAGTTCGATGCCTCGAAGCAGGATCGATTGAAAAGATAATTATTCTGTCTTTTTTTATCATTTTATCAAAATACAAAAAAGGAAACCGCTAATTACAAAATGCATCCGCTTCGAAATGAAACACTTCGCAATTTCATCCGCAATAATTGCTGCTGAGATTTTTTTCATAGTACACTCGGATACATTTTTTTTCAGTTCGGTACCTTGCTTTCCGCTTGCATACACGATGCAACAATGCCGCAGATGAAAATCAAAAAAGCGTAAAGAACAACGGTAACTATCGACATCGACAATAATAATTAACACAGAGCTGGCTTCTGGTTTAATTTGTTCAGATCTGTCGCGATTAAATGAAAAAATACTGTATCAAAGCGATTTTGATCGTCTAATTTTTTTATATAAATTACAGTTATTAACATACGTAATTGGATATAATGTAATTATATGCACATTTAATTAATGCTACATATTAATTTATCAATTAAAAATAAAGTATTTTTAATTATAACACAAATGGATGTAATTTTCTATTTTATCAAGTTTTTAAATACCAATCAATTCTCGTTTTTTTTATTAAAAATTAGACAAAAATTACGTTTGATAGAGCCATTTTTCTAATTTTGGACTTTTTTTTCAAAATGTAAAAATTAATATGTATTATAGTAAAAGTGCATGGTTTTATTTGATTTTCATATAGTTTTATGTTGAATTAACAATTTTTGAAAAAAATAAAATAAAACAAATTATTTACAAATCAATTTATAATACAAATAATTTTAAATCAAATCGACCAAATATTTAAAAAAAAATCCATCACACAAAATAATCAAAGTAAACTAATCATAAAATTTTATTACTTTTGATGAATATATTATATTTAGCAATAAAAAAAAAACAAAGCGTTTGATACTTTGCTCGATCATCACATCCAAAACATTAAGAGCTCGACCATCAAAATATCATTAAAAAACATCATCACGTACATTTCCAGATACTCGTTTTTCCCCAGCACACATGAACCAACCGACCCTGATCACAGAACAACTACAACAACCACAAAAACAACGCTCGAGTGAATTCGGCGACTAGAGCAAGCGACACGCTCGGGCGGACAGGCGGGCCACAAAACGAATCTTGACATCAAATTTCATATTTCACATCCACCTAATTGTTTCGAATGCACGTGAAAAATTGGGAAAACGGTCTCACGAATGCGGCAATGGTGCACGAGCCGAGATCGGGCTCACTTTCTTCTCGGTGACATTCAAAAGGTTGTTTCACTTTCAGCATCTCGGATTTCGCACTGTCGTGCTGGGTCAATTGAGCAATCCGAGCGAGTCGTCATTGGATAAACGATTGTGTCGGTTCAACTAAATAATTTGAGTTTAGTCGTTGAATCTTATGATGATGAGTTGAAGATGAATAAAAAAATGGTCTGTCGTTTTTTTTCCAGTGTACGATCTTTCGTAATATGTCGTATTCGGTGAAAAGTTTTATTATGAGAAAACACGCGACGATACGAAAGTTATATAATCAACGTTTGAATTTGTAATTTTCAATTAGAAAATGTTCGTCCGAATATGCGTGCGTGGAAGAACATATTTTTTTAATTGGAATTCAAAATTAACTGCACGTAATGAACCAACGGTAAAGTATACGAATTATCGTCTCGATTTTATCATATGCTGTCATCTTCAATAAAAACTAATCGTAAAACTGGTCATGAATTCATACCGATGCAAAAACTTGCAATATTACCATAGATAAGTTAACACGTTTATTTTTTACAGCATCTTATCGCAACGCACGGACGTTCATCATTAATTACAACATCGAATCTTCTAGAGAAAATATCGATAGTTGAGCACGATTTCTATATTTTTATATTCAAAAATATAATAACGAATCTAATCCGTTTAGACAAAACCACATCCGCGACGAAAACCCGAAGTCCTGCGACCGCAAAATCAACGGATCATCGATTACCGATTTTTCCACCAATTCCTACGAAAATACATAAGAACATTATAATAGCAACAGGCGTCTCGGGGCAAACCGGTAGTTTTCGAATCGGCAATACAAACCGCCTTCTCCGAAGACAACTTTCTAAGTTGGCACTCAGAAGAAAAACGACCCAAAGACCGGATCCAGATCGCGGATAAAGACACAAAACCCAAGCCGAGATCCGATGAACCGAAACATCAGTCGAAAACGATCGAAAAAAAGCATAAAATCCTGAAAGATGATTTCGAAGAATTCAAATTGTAAATAATTTATTTTTCAATATATTTATATTCGATAAACACATTAAGTTGAATGGTTTATATGTGATATATGCGAAATTATATGCTTCATGTGAGTTATTGAAAAAAAGCATAGTGCAGATATCGTAATCGAAGTGATTTTTGGACTTTCTATAAATAACATTTGAGAAACGCTGACTGTGTGCATATCGTCAATCAACAAATCTCTTTAGTAAACAGCGTGTATTTATCAATCGTTTTTGACTCGTTGACCCCTATAGTGTCATGGTGCATTCATAATGCGCATATGTCAAAATTTAAATTATGTCACAAAAACATTAAATTTGAACTACGGCCTAGTTGACTGCCTATAGATTAATTGGTAATTTTCTTTATATATCTTCTATTTCTTAACGTTAATATTTTGTGTATATAGTGACATTTGTTGAAAGTTTAATTTGAAATTCAAGTAATAACATTCATCAAAATATATACGATTTTAACGATTTGAATCGCATCGAATCGTGCGGTTTTTCGGTATTTAGTTCACGTTCTTTTTATACAAAAAAATCTAAATGTGACTTCGTTTCATAATAAAACTCATCATTATATTTTTTTATACATGTACGTGACGAAATTTCTAAACTGATTCTCATCAAAATCAGAAAACGCATTCGCATTATATAATACAACCTCACATTTCAAAATTATTCTAATCGATCAGGCGAAATCCTCCATTACACAATTACCTAATTGACCCGACAAAACGTGTCTCTTCGAAAACCGAAAGTGTCAAACACGAGTTTTTGTACTAACTCCGAGGCCTTGCCTGAATAAAGTACACCTTCACCACTTCAAATGCAGCCGTTTGAAAACACACAAAATAGCGGTTCGCCTTGAAAGCAAACCTAAGAACGTTTGTCCGCGCAAACACCCAGCGACAAGACAATCATCGTGATGACTTGATGTCGACTATTACCAACGTGTGACTACACACAGCACAGGTCCATAACTCAAACCTCACACATGCGAAGTGACCCGTCCATTGTTTCCTTTGTGCAACTGTTGGTATTGTCCGCGCGTTGATATCTCCGGCGATCGCCGCGAATGCAAATGATGGCCTCTGCGACGATCGGATATTAATTTATGGTAGCCGCGTTGATTGGAGGTTTTAATGGTTTTCGGTCGGTTGATGTATGTGTGAAAGAAATGGTAATAAGATCGTATTGAAGAGGTGATTAGGTGTCGTTTGAATGGATGTCTAATTATAAAATCTGACGGTTGTATTTAGGTTTATGGTAATGAGCGTTTTGTTTTGAAAAAAGTCCCTATTGTGACAGTGGAATAATTGTTTTACGTGTGCGTCGAAGTATTCGCGTGATCGTTTGTGAGTCATTTAATTATTAATACGAAATTAATTCTAATTACGCTACGATTATGAATATATTGTAAAATATTAGTTCTGCGAAATAAATAATTTATTGTCGTAAAATTATTTATACTTATTCTATATTTATACATAAGTATATATACTATGCTACTACATAAGTATATACTAAGCTATACTACATAAGTATATATATATACTACATACAAAGTATTTAAAAACGATGACTTATCTATATTTATACATAAGTCATTGTTTTTAAATACTTTGTACTTAAAAAATTGAAATTAACACAAACATAAAAATCATATTAACACAAAATCATTGAAAATCAAAAATTAACACAATCCGACATCGAATTTCCCAATAATTAGCACGATTTCCAAACAATCGAATTCCGAACAACACATAACCGACAAAGCGCATTCAACAAATCCCGAACACATTTTCAACCCCCACAAAAACAAAAAAAATCACCGAACAATCATAACTCCCCCGAAAAACGCACCGAAACACACGCACAATCCGGCGCCGCTCCGCCGAATTTTCTCGCAATTTTCCGCCGCGGCGAATACTTTCAATACCGTCGAAGTCCCGAGAATTTATCCCGGGACCTTCGTCAAAGGGGACGGACAGGAGCGGGGTGACCGGGATGCGAAAATTGGATAGATTCGTTTTGTGTTGCAGCGGACGTGCGAAAACGGGCCGGCCAGCGCGGGGGAGGAAATGAAACACGTCTCGCAAAAAAAAAAGTGGCCATCGACATGCTGGAAAAAAGGACGACCATCCATCTTGAGTAAGTGATCGTTTTGGTTTGTGATATTTTCGAATGGGGTCGAGGTGTATGGGCGCGGGGTTCGAGGCGCGCGGACAGTTTCGTTGTGTTTTGTCGACGGTTTAGTTTTATTGAAGGTGTCGGTTTTTATTGGTGGATCGTAGCCGGAGTTGTTCGGGCGACGGGCTCGGGTACCCGGCGTTGTTTTTAAAATGGCGGTAGGTCGAGTTTTAAAATGATTTTATGATATAGAAACTTTTTCGGATGTGTAATCAATATATTTAAAAAATTTCATTGCGATCGAATAAGCGGCAAAAGCATGCATAACTAACACGCACACATATTCATTTTTATTCATATATAATAGATTAAAGTTTAATGATACAAACTATGATTTAGATATGGAATTCTTTCAAAGTTAATTTTCAGAAATATACAAACTTCGAAAACTACTTTTAGTTACTACTTCTACTACTTGTTTTTCAGAAAACTTTTAATACTAACAGATCGATGTCTCGAGTAATTTTATCGGAAACGGTTTTATTGTAAACATAAAAATATCTCGCCAATGTTTTAATCTAGTTAAAAGGATCAATTCTGACTAATCGCCAAAGTTAAACAACAAAGTAAGTTCAAAATAAAAATATGATCCACGAATATTACGTAAAAAATAGTTACAATGTTTATTTCCTTAAAAATTAATTAAATAATAATAATAAAGTTTTCAAAACAATCAGAAAGGATTTATCTTACAAAAATAATCATACATGAGCACGATTTAACGTTCATAAAACAAATGTTTCCTATTGTGCTAAATCAAAATGATTAAAAAGTCATCATGATGCTATATAATCTAACGGAAAAAAAGCGATAAGAAACCGATTTCGCATATGACACATAAAAAATTTCCCTTTCGAATCATCTTTGAACCGATTCAATGTTTCTATTGTAGTTTGTTTTTATAAAAAGAAAAAAGAAATTAAAAAAAAAACCAAGATGACAAGCGAGTCACTATTGCGGAAAGCGCTTACGCGGAAACGCGCATTAATTTCACCGCAACTTTCTTAAAACTGGAAAACTGAATGAAAAGCTGAATGCTTGTATATAGACAAATGCCATTGACCCATAAAAGAAGCGCATTTTCATAAAAGTCGATTTCGTTAAAAATTCAATAGTGTAAAGAAAAATTAAGCGATCGATAAAACTTTATTCAATACAAAAATTTTAAAATGATCAAAAAAAATCGTGCATACAAAATTTAGCAATCGACTTCGTAACTTTAGTCGTTTTCACCTCTGACATCCTTGACCGTTGAATTTCACCGAATTTTTCATTATTAAATCAATTTTTTTTTTCACAATCGCGCAACAAACCGTCAATTTCGTTATGCACATAATGGGAAACCGTTTACGTGCCAGAAAAAAAAATAACTTTTACTATCAAAAGCGACACAGAAACCGAACACGCGATAACAGCGGACAACAATGAAACGGGTATATGGTCAGATGTTGTACACGCGAATGACGTAGCGGTTATTCGAACAGCTGACTGGAGGCCGACTGATCTCTTTGCGTTGCAAAAGGCTGTTGCGACTCTAGAACAAATAGAAAACGCCGCCAAGATATTCGAATTCGATTGGAAACCGCGCCCGTTCGAATATCCGTCGTCGGTTATGGCCGTGTTATGAAACGCGGTTTTCGTGAGGTTGCCGGCCTGTCGGTGGGTCTTCAAAAATAACCGTTAGGTTTATTGCGAATTTTTACGGCCGAAATCCGTCGGTATGCAAAATTGTTTTTGTTATTGTAATGTTTTTTAATAGATAATAGTTCTGAGAAATAATCGATGCGTTCTTGTTTTGTTTATAATTAACGTGGATTGATTTATTCGCGCGGATGCTCCGCTTTATTTACGGAGTACTTTTTATCGATATCAACATCTATATTAACACAAAGGAGACAAAGAGTCGTTGAACTAAATTGTTCCACTGATTTAACAGTTCACTAGAACACAATAGATCGCAGTGTTTACAGGCTCGCGCAACTGTGAAACTCTTTTTCGAAAAACGTGAGAGGAAATCGACGGAAAATAAGCCGATTTCGTACAAAAAATGATAATTTACAGCAGCCGCGATTTTGAAAAAGCGCCTCGATGACCTTTCGACGCGAACCGCGCCTTCAATGCCTCGGCGATCACGCTCCGATTCATCGATCTCCACAATCCTCTCTAGCCGTGTTTTCGAGAATATTCCACTCTTGAAAGATGTTTCGATAGATATACGATGCGAATGATCGTAATTTTTTTTCATAATGTGACGCATCCATGTCAAAATCTTCAAGAGTTCGGAGAGCCCAAGCGCCGCTCTCCAGTGAGAGTGAACATTGGATTCGGCATGAACCAACGAAAGTCGGCTCGAATGAAACAGTCAATACACTTTCCTTTTACGTTCTCGTATGACCGCATTTTCAGATAATGGGTGTACAGTATCGAATAACAGTCGTCGGTAACGAACCGCTTCTCGTTTCCAGCGAACGGGCGACCTTTCACGATACTGGTCGAGGAGGGAATCGGTCCAGATATACACATTTTGCATTTTTGCACCGACGTAATCCAGTTTCCATCTGAGCAGAACGGGTTGCGAAAACCGCGGTCACAATAGGCGGAAGACCGATTTGGCGAAAAACCAGTCTGCGAAATCGACGAATGGACCAAGGTTAACTATTTTAACCGAATTGTGCAAAGTTACCGATCGATTCGAATTTTTATATGGATCGAATGCATAATGCTCTAATATGTAATAGTTAGGCGTGCGATTTACGTAAATACTGTTACGTGTTTAAGTACTCTCGATCCGATTTATTTTATTGAATTGCATAAATTCGATAAATGCATCTTACCCACTATGCCGATGACTGTTGCATAATTGATTCTAATATATTACCACAATAAAAAAAAAAACACGCCACTTTGTCGATAGAATAACAACCAGACGACTTCACGAGCACATATCTTTTATGACACATAGAAATTAGCATTCACTCGTTCAAAGTCAAAATTATTCGCGCAATTCGAATATTCACGTGACAACGCAATCAATCAGAACTGATCGCACACCTCACATCCGACATTTAACAATCGACAAATTTCAACAAACGCGGTAAAAAAAAAACCAGCACTCACTCGAAACTCGCGCGTCCTGACCATTTGTCGACCGGGTTTTTCGCGCCACTCGCAAGCCGACGACACCCGGAAACACCCGGAGATGAACTAGAACCTTCCAGCGTATTGTTTTTATTTAAAAAAGTATCGAAAATGTGTACGTTTTCGGTAAAAAGTCGGCGAGAGAACCGCGCGCGGCCGACCCACGACACTGACTGAAGCGGTGACGTAGTCGTCGGGGCCGAAGCCGACTTTCGCTCGATTTGTCCGTCTGTGTTGCCGGTCCGTGGTAAAATTTCGTCTGATGATGGCCGAGGGTCTGCTGGAGACGACGATGAAGGATTCTGGGCTGTGACGCGCTTCGGAAGGCCGTTAAATTCGCTTTCGTGTGAGCGTTTTCGAGGAAAGTGTGCCGATTCGGTTCGGTAATTGATATGAGATTTTATAGATTTTTTTTATTATTTGATTATGTATGAGGAAGATTTTTTGAAATTTTTATGATAATAATAATAATATAATACAATAATTAATCATATTTTAAATTACGGAATATATTAGCAAAATATGATCGTTTGAAATGCTTATGTGGTATGTGGAAACATTAAGAGTTTATAACGGAATCGATGTATATGTTTGTTCTTTGACTTGTATGGTGTTGGAATAGATAAACACATTGGAAATATTAAATAGCATTGATTGAAAGTGAATTTTTTTAATAAAAATTATAGAGACATCTATGCAATAGACGGCACACTTACGAAATAATTTTTTTAATAAAAAAATAATTATAATTAATAATATAATTCCAAATATTATTATTTTTAAAACGTCTAACCAACTTAAGTGTAAAACCTGTGACAATAATTTCTTTGGATTTCTTTCAATTCATTTTTTCATATTCTTGTTTTTTAAAATTAAAAAAAAATGGAACAATAAAAAAGATTATAATTAAAATATTAACCATTCCCCATTACATTTACCGATTCATAATAAATAACGAAACGGTTTCAAGGTCCGGCAATTTTTCGAAACATTTTTCATTTTCATCAGAAAATTACAATACTTATCGACAAAAAAAGAACCTCTCGAGCGGCACGAGATGAAAATCGCATTTACAATTAATTGATTGAAAATTTCACGTCATACAAATCGCTTGTGAACGACGTGCATCCAAATTTATGCAACGGAATGATGCAAATTTGCGCGAGTCGAATATTAAAAGATTTTTTTCGAATAATCGAAAATCGAATTGTGCAATTCCTGCGAATTCGGAATATACAAGTGCTCGTTCGCGAAACAAGCCTCAGACGAATTACGAAAGTTTCGATGATTTGAATATGAAAATGTCGAATTTATACAGTATAAATCTAGATATGAAAATGATATATTTTCGAGCTTTTTTCGTCGATTTGCAACCGGATAGAACTAGTACAAATAATCGAAGTTGTACTGTATGTAAATTTTGGCATTTCGTTATTGCACGTATACCAAATATAAAAATAGACGTACTGAAAGCGTTATTTTTTCCCGGAATTTTGACGTATCATTAATCTAATTCGTTTCTTTTATCAACAATGTCTAAAACGATATTTTTTATGTAAATTCCGATTGTAATCTGAAAACTAATCGCATTTATAATTACGCACGATAACTTTTTAATTTGTAATATTAGTCAAACGAAATGCAAATATTATCAAGGTATTTCTAAGACATTTTTTTTACATAAACGTAATTTTAAAACATTTTGTTTTCGTTCGTATACCACGATTTCACCATTCATACACCTGTCCATGGATACGTGTAATTACGTGACTTCCGACGTACAAAACGTTCAAATAAAAAAACCAAGAACAATACCCAGCCATGCC
>JAOXNN020000021.1:9008763-9027905 GCA_028571205.2 Hydropsyche betteni
CTTTTTTCAAATGAACGACCCGAACCGCGACTTTTGATGATGATGATGATGGTGATGATGATGATGATTTTTTTTCCCTTTTTTCGAGTTCACACAATCGGGTTTTCACATTTTATCGTTTTCCGTTGCTTAACAAAACCGCAGCCGATGTTATTAACATCGGGCCTATATACTAGTATTTTATAATGATAAAAAATATTTACACTTGATGTGTGCAATAATAAAATACACACAATAAATTTTTAGCCACGCTTACATTTACGATGTGGAAATCACGATTCTCAATCATAACACATTGAGTGACATGTGTGAATCTTCACGATTGTTTTCATTGAGATGTTATCTCGCCGGCCTGCGACGATTGTTGTTGTTTTTTCACAGCGCTTCTCAAACTTTTGTAATCCGTTTGACTTATCGCGTAGGCGTCTGTGGGCCGTACCTGACGGACGTTTCCTTGTTTTTTTTATACAAGTTAAAATATTTTAGTTGACGAAACCATTGATTGCTGACCATTCATACAAGCCTGTCATAAAAAAATATTTTAATTACTGATAAATCATTCAAAATATCACTCCCACACATTTTATCAAATTTATAAAAAAAAAATCACATTCATCAACCACTCGATAATGTTGCGAAAACCGTTGACACTATATCCGCGGTATATGTCACTGTTTGAACAAAATAAAAATTAGACACGTACGCGGCACTCGTACCGAACAAATAAACCGCAAATACGACAAAAAAATCGTATTCGTTACTCAGTGGGTGTTGTTTCATTGGAAAACCACTCGATTAACAGAAAGAGAGACGTCGAAATTTCACCGGCCAAAGATTAATGTCGGCTCGAGAGCACTCGAGCGGCCATAGCAGACGGCCGAAAATACGGCTCATTGTATCGGTTAATGTATTGTTGAATAAATAAATATAAATCTTCGAATTGAAATGAATAAATATTAAATTGGACCGGGCGAGGGTGGGTGTTCGGATGTCGAATGTTGAAGTATCGCGTTGAAATCGTGTGTGTACAAAAAATAATAATAACGAATCGAATGGTTTTTTTTTGTATATACAGAAAAACTATTTTGATTCGGATTTGATGAGAATTATGTTTTGAATTATTGGGAATTCAGATTATTTTATGTTTGAAAATAACGTAATTAAGTTTGTTTTCATATATTTTCATGTAATTTTTTAAAGAAATCGCCGTGTTTTGCTTGGTTAAATTTGACTGTATCTTTCGATATGAAAATCTAATTGAATCTTATTAGAATTTACATCTGTGTTTTTCTGAAATTTTCCGACTTATTGGAAAAAATAAATGAATTATGATATACTGAAATTTTCCGAACTAACATTATTTAATTGATTCTGCATAGAATATATTTCCAAGGACTTATTTCGGTGGATTAACTGTATTACAATTTTTATCAAAACCGAATAAAATAACTTTTTTCTTATTCATTCAAAACGCCACATGAAAATTCTCAGTTCAAAGACACGAGTCTTCGATTTTTCAAATTTATTCCGGCCGCGCTAAAGGTTACGAATCTCAATCAATTTTAACCTACAAAAGTTTGCACAATTCCAAATAAATAACATAGCACCTTTACAATAATAATTCTCGAATAAGAATCCGTCATAGATCGGCATCGATCAAAAGACATCCAAGACACATAAGTGGATATCTGGCGTGGCCGTACCGACGAGTGGCACTTCGCTCGAATGTTCGAGTGTTATATTTTCATACATACTCGTCTCTCGATCGTTTATAATTCTATATTATCATAATTATAATATGTGAAGAATAAATAACGCGCACGAACGAGTGCTTCAATACGTCTTCATTGTTAACAAATAAAATATATATACGAAATTATATGATTGAGGATCTCCACAAGGAATACTTCACTAGCAGCCGATCCGTCTTAATAGTCCGTATTATTTGTTATTTACCGTGAATTTATTTTTAAAATAATCGATGATATGTTGTTAAATAAACTATACGGAAGATTTTGAATAGAATTTAATAAAAAAAGAGTCATTTTTTCGATTTTTTAACAAGAAATTTCACTGAAAATTTTTATCTATTGTTTATCTTCCGATCGGGTTGATATCTAGTAGGTTATTGCGGTCGATCAAAATTGAAATGTAAAAAAAAATGAGATTGTGCTGGACGATTTTACGATTTTCGAAACTCGCTCAATCTAATTAAATAATTAAATAATTACATCTTAACGTAGCGCTAATGTAATAATTAGACTAGCGCAATTTTCTGAGCGAACGTCGCGTTGCGTCACCTTTTAATTTTGACGATGAGTACATTTTCAGGTGTTTTTATATATTTTTTAATTATTATTGTTGTTTGCAATCTTGCTGGTTGTGTGTGAGAGTACTTAACAAATAAAATTGTAAGTGTTCGTGTAATTTGTTGGATGCGAATTCGTTTTAATTGCCGGCGTTCGCGAAACGATCACTTTGCGGTTACATTAGGCATTCTTAATTAATCATAATACCATGTAATTAACTTCGATATTAAGATAAAATCGTGTGAAGGTTTATATAAATTTTAATACAAAATTTTGATTATTCATTGCATAAATTGTATGTATTATTTTTCGATTGCTGTTCAAAATAAGGAAAAACATTCGCGAAAAAAATTTAAAATAAAATATCGACGAGTCAATGTTATTGAAAAGTAAACACGTAATCAATTTTTATTTAAATGTTTGTATATATTATTTTCGTTTATTTACAAAAAAAAAAATAGTGATGTTTCTAAATATGTACGTTCATTGAATTTTCATTGAGAAACTGTATAACTGTCTGTCATGGAGAAGTTCCATTGTTCAGATACAAATTAATACACCTAATTAAATATGAAACGAGATTCTATCTCCGGTTAATATTTGATATATTAGGGGTTGATGCAACATTGAAACGGATTCCCCTAGCTCTTTCGGATTACCGCCGCAAAGTAAACATTAAATCTCACAGTCACCCCGTTCTTATATCGTTCATTACCCTTCGAAATAGTTAACACATGCTTTTCCTAGACAATGATTAAAATTATTTGAAGCCATAAGGTATTTACGATTAAAATTTTATAAAAATGACAATTATTTGATTGTGAAAGAGCCTTAACCTCCATCTGTCAAAATGACGGGTTGCGAATATGATGAAATTTTGATTTTTAACAATATTTTCAAGAAAGAAAAAGCCTTTTGTATAGCCAATAACCATAGTTGATATACATAGTTGATATGTACAGTTGATTCCACAGTCAATAATCACAAACTGAGATCAGTAGGTACTAAATAATCTGTATTTTACAGAAACAGTTAATTTCAAAAAATCAATCACAACAAATCATTACATTAGTTTCATCGAAATATTTACTTAATCAAGAACCTTATAACTTCATTAATTCGTCAAACAAATATTTTTTTGACACCTGTCAAATACGTAAAAATTAACCTCACTTCGATCGACCGAAAACGCAAAATCGTCGCAAACTCATACCACCATATACGTGAATAATATATATATATAAATGTATCATTATATGAATCGTTATTATGTGAATGTATATTTGCGGTGTCGTCACGTTTGAGAAAATGAAATAGCGTTTTGTACGGATTCGCTCAAAAGGACTGGTGCAGGATTACGCCAGGATTTTCTCCGACGCCGGTACACCATCGAATAAATCCATCACACAAGGGGATTTGCGACGTCGAAATTCCACGAATTATCAGAAGAGACGCGGAACAGAAACAATAAACATGTCGTTTTTTATTCCGTTTCAATCCGATGCGCAATATGTATAATGTATGGGAATTTGCGAATTGTCAACGAAAGTACGCGCGTGCGAGTGTATTTCAGTGAATCGTATCGGTCGTGTTTGTGTAGTGAAAAAGCTAAAAATATGTATTCTGGAATTTGTTGTATAGTCTCATGAGTCATATTGTACCGTGGTCGCAACATTGTTGAAGGTTGCATTATTGAATCTTGTTTTTGATGTCAACATTGTAACTTATTGAAATTTATATGTTTTGAATGTCGTTTGAAATTATTAATTGGATTAATCGGTCATGTTTTAAACTAAAAAAAATCATATCAATTAATAAAATCTCATATTCCGTTTGTTGAACAATGAATTGAAATAATAAATTATGTATTCATTTTAAGTGAAGTTTATTTAATTAAAAAATAAGAATTTTTACATTAGAAAAATATTTCATAAAGTAATATACTCGAAAATTATAGCATAAATATCCTTATTATCGTTGCGTGAAAAAACTTTTCTTTGGTGCAATTTTAAGTCTATAAAAGGTGCATTTTTCGCAAGTCACAGCCTTTTGGGGTCGTCGAGCAGTGTGATATCGTCGTTCGTGAGTTCAATATTTTTTCTTTTGAACAAATCCATTTGCATCATACCAATCGACGCCCGTACATTTCCAGATCAGATTCCAAAGATCCGAATCCATCAAGCAGCACCACTCCGAAACACTCGTTTCTGCAATAACCAGCCGTTGCGGAAAAAAACATAACCTAAACCTTCAACCACCACGCGAAGCATCGACCATGTGTCGCCGTACTAGCAGCAAAATTAATTTATGGAGATTCAAACAACCGGGAATGACCCCTATTGACAATGTCGGGATCCCCATGTTCGATTTCCTCACACCGGAAAACTTCCACGAACGTCAGAACTTCAGAATTTTAGCTGAAATACGGAACGAGCAGAGGACCCGTTCGGACAACTCTCAGGATCAGCTGAGGAGTCGCCGAAGGGCTTCACGAAATTTACGATTCTACGATATCAACGAACATGGTAGGGTCGTATGGCATGATCGTCCTCGTGTGGTAGCAGACCGTTGCCGATTTTGTGGGGGTTTGAATCGTCAGGTTTTACCAACGAATAATGTGGGGAAGAGCCGCGAGCCTGATTCGGTATCCGCAGGCGATAGTTCCGAAAAGAATGTAGGGGATAAAATGATCAATGAGGAAACTCCTACATCGACGGATCAGAATTTAAAGGATAAAGTAATTGATTTCAAAGCGCCTACATCGACGGATCTCGAAAAGTTTTGTAGGTTGTTGAATAAGCCTTAGAGGGCCGCGATATTTTTTTTCTTCGATAAGTTCGGTCAAAATGAGTGTAGAAAAAATATATCCATTACTTTTCTTTGCTTCAAAAACAATTGACGACTATGGTTTTCCCTGATGCTTCGAAAACGGTTGACGACTTTGGCTTTCCCTGGTTTACGAATTTGTTCTTTATTTTAATTTCTGTACTATTTTGATTTGTACTTTAATTATTATTTACTTTTTTCAAAATATATTATAATTTCCAATTTTTTTGTATTTTAAAACCAAATTTAATAAACAATTGCATTTATTTTTGTTTTTATTATGAAATTTTCCATATTTTTTTTCACAATATATTTACCAAATTAGAAACTCGATGATGAGTATCATGAATAGATAAGTAAGTATTACGTATATGGCTGCCCCTGTTGTAATATGTTTTGATAATTACATTTGCCACTTTGCATGATTGTAATTTCTTCACATAACCTCAAAGAAAAGGGTTAATACAATAGAGAAATTTTGATGTAAATAATGTGTAGTTAATAATGATATCTCAGTTTCGATTGGATTTCAATGACACACTAATTGTTTATTAATTGAGCAACGTTTCCGTCTGATATGTTTATAATTTATTGGCAAGATACATCAATTTTCATTTTTTTATTATTGATTCATCGTGCGTACATGCGATATGTCAAATCATACTAAAGAAATTAAAGAAATGTTTATATATGGTGATTTTTCACATGGATATTTATCAAATATCTTTGTTTTGTATCAACTAGAAAATAGCTAATTGTAAGACCGTAAATTTTCAAAAACTCAGAAAAAGGTTTATTATTCACCAATAATCGACTACATGACAGATCATTGTATATTGTCTATACCTTTAAATCTGATAAAATTTCACTATATTTGAGTTCCAATCGTTTCGAGCCCACATTAGAATAGATATTTTGATCTGAAAATAAATTAAACGATGAGAAAATCGGTATCAAAATAATAAAAAAATTGTAAAACGAATTACACTATTGCGCAATATGCACGAACAAAGAAAATCTTCGTCAATATGCAAAATTGCACAATATGAGAAATAACTGTTCCATATACGACCAATGCTAGGAAGGCTTTAATCCCAAAATTAATGCAGATTTGCGCAAACTAACTCGAATCTTTAATTTATAAATAAAGTTATGAACATATCAAACATCTTACATCAAAAAACACTTCTGTATAAGCTGAAAAACAATATTTGAACATTAATCGGGGGTTGGCAACATCGGTAAAATTGACCGTTGCATGAACTGGTCACAAATTGTGGTGCCTGTACGAGGACACGTGTCGTCTCAACGTCGCTTGTTTAAAGGTTCAATATTTACTTAATCCTTTAAAAATCCATAATAACTGTTTCTTATTGCATCTTCAGATTTCGGGCGTCACGAATATAGTGAATACAGTGCAATTTTGAAGGATTTTTCTAGTGTTTGGGCGTTTTCGTCAACCGCAGAAAAATGGATCGTAATGGCAACGACGCGCAAGACAATCGGAGAAAATATCATTGTAAGATTTACTTTTTGTTTAATTTATTAATTCGATGAATTCTCTGATCAAATATATGATTGTATATCGATATATGATAGTATATCGATACATGATCGTATATCGATATATGATTGTCGATATCGATAAATTTCAATGGCGTCGTTTTTTCGTCGTCGTTCCAGATAACAACCGGAATAAGAACTTCTATCGAAAAAAGCATTCAAGGGCTGTAAATTTTACTACGGTCGTTACGATCGATCACGAAATTACTTCCACTACGTCATATATGCCTCAAGGAAATGCCACGACCCAATTGGCGGTTCCAGGGAATTCTCGGGATCGTTTTTTCAATCCATCCGAACGTTCCGAATATGCTTCAGAAATTCTTCAGGAAGAAGAACGTCGTTCTTCACCCGTTCATGAAAACCAAGTACTTATTCGACACGAAGGACAACGTCGTGATGTACCCGTTCCTGAAACTCATGTGCACATTGGACACGGAGAAGAATACCATTTCTCACCCGTTCCTGAAAATCGAGGATATATTCCACAGGAAAATGAATATCGTCATTTGCACGTTCCTCAAATGGCTTTACCTGGTCGTAGATCTGGCATGGAATTCATGAGACCACCGCCTGTTTACATTCCGGCAAGAGTTTCATATGATGGTAACTATCTACCTCCACCTGGAATGCCTCAAGAGATGTATCATGATAATACAATTCAATATCCGAATAATATGATTGGAAGGGCAGAGAACTATCTTGAGAGTCTCAATTTTTTTCCTTTGCCTATTATCTATGGACCATGTTTCTTTCCAATTAATATTGACCAGCATGGAGCTTCGAATCCATATATTCTTCCAGATCAGAATGCCAGGCCAAACGGCAATTATGATGCACGTAACGTAACTGACAATTGATTACAACTGCAATGTTTTATTTCAGTCACATTATGCGCATACATTCAATAAATAAATTTGTCTTTCTTCAGGTTCGAACCATAAATTTTGTATCTATTTTTTTACAATATGAAAATTGTCTAAGATAATTTAAAATAATTGTTAAGTAAAAATATAATGTAAAGTTTCTGTATTGCTGTTTTAAGCCTTGAATCAGTCTAAATTTTATTTATTACATTTTTTTTCAAATCTTGTATTTTGTTCGTTGTATTATTAAGAGTATTTTATTTCCATATTTTAAAATAGCAACTCTTCTTTAAAAAGTATTTTAAGTATAATTATTCCATATTTGTTTTAAAATAATATTTTGATGAAAATTTTGTTTATTGTCGTAACTTAATTGGTATTTCATTTTAATGTGTTAATCTCTCAAATTTTTCTTAAAATAAAATCTTCAAAATTTTGAACTTGATTTTTATTTTATTCTTGGTGCATAATATGTACACATTTTTTTTATATTTATCATATACATAAAAAAAGATTTATTTTGTTATAAATGATTGATATAAGAAAAAAAGGTTTGTACAACTTAAATTTTCGAGATTTTTGAATAGTTCCAATGATCTCCGCTAGAGTGCCGAAATCTGAGAATATCCAGGTTTGAAAATTATTCCCGATCAATGAAGTTTATGTTTTTAAATGGAAAATGATATTCACATTTTAAATTTTTATTCCTTGAATTATTTGCTATCGGTAGTTTTAAATTAGTTAATAGCTTTGTTTTTTAAAAGAAATTTGAAATTTTTGAATATTAAAAATATGACTGCTAAATATAATAATTTTTTTTTTAACTACCAAATTAATCATTTTGTTATCCTTTTGAAAACTTGTTTATATTTTTGGACTACATACTTCACAAAAAGTTTTACACGTTTGTCAAAAACTATTTTGAGAAATCAATCCATAATTTTATAACACATGCACTTACATCAACAAAAAAATTAGCAATTCACCAAACTACAACAAAACAAAACACACCGAATCCCCACCTGCGAGAATAGACTCGGAATAATAATACGAAAACCCAGAGACGCCCGCCGAAACTCAAACATAGATTCCAAATGCAAATCTCCACAGGTTCGTACGTGGAATTCTAAAAAGCCCACAGGGCCCTTGAGTGGTTCTCGGTGCCCCGAAAACGGCCCTCGAGGGCCCTCTCGAAAAGCGACCGCATCTTCTAAAATATTTTCCAAACAACGGCTGCGTGTTTTACGGAAATATTTGCCGAGCGGGCGGCGAGCGCGTCGCCATCATTAAGACAATCTATTTTTCATTATTTTTTTACGCTCCAGCCGCGGTAATTTGTTTGTTTTAACTAATTCAAATGTATGCAGGCCCCCGCTATGCGTTGCGTTCCTCCAGCCTGGCTAATGTTGTGTATTACAATGTGAATTCGATGACTGTACGAAAATGGCCGGAGCGTGACCACCCCTGATTGCGATCACATTAAACTGGCAATTTTAATTGTTTTACAAACAAGAGCTTCCCGCGTTTTTGGGAGATTACAAGAAGCGATTTTTACGGTTTCTTGCGGTTGCGCAATTTTAGGGAAAAAGCGCTGGTTTGCGTTGTTACGCGCGTTTAATGGCCGTCAGTTTTTTTTATTGGGAAATTCCGTTGTTTCTTTTGGTTTATTACGGGAAATGCGATTAATGGATTTTTTTAACATCATCGTATCCAGTCTACGTAACAATAATCGATAACATCAAAAATTTGATGATTACCATCATTATCAGAGATGATTTTCTTTTTAATATGGCCTTTCTTTATCACATGAGTTTTATATATTTAATTTTGAGCAGTTATTAATAAATTGTTAAATTAATCTTCTTTGATTTATATAAAATTTTGGTGCTTTAAAATCTATTACTATTTCTTTCATAGTTCGGGCCTGACTAAAAGTTTTACCTGCGATATAGCATACATATGTCTCATAATACGTGTAGTTAAGTTTAACCATGGGGCTACTTCACGTGGGCAGATCGTTGACAAACTAAGAGGGAAACGAAACAAAACAAATTTGCTTTGAAAACTTGATACGAAAGCTAAGCCGGCCGCCTAAATTTTTACATTCCATAAATGTAGATTTTTTTCGTGAAAAACTTAAATATTGAATTTGATTTATAACAACGGTTTTTTCGTTCGATGTGAAATAAAAGAATGCGCATTTCAACGATGTTATTAAATGTTTTGATAATCTTAATGACTGTTTTTCCTAATCTAATATGAGTCATTATTTGGTTTGAAGTTGAAATAGATATTTTTTTTCGATATTATGCAGAGGATATGTTAATTTCATGAATTTTTCGAGACAAAAGAAGTCACCGGTCATATTTCTAATCTTCGATAATTTAAATAAATAAATAATAGCACAAAATGTATATTGTGTGCGTACAAACGATTTAAAAAAATATTTTCTCGGCTTTTCCGAACAGTTTTTATTTACGTTAACTTCGAGCACATTCTTTGGTCCCAATCCTAACTTTGACCAGAAACGGTGGTCTGTCAATAAAGAGTTTGTTAAATCACTTAAATTCAAAATACTATTATTTAATATATCATTGAAATATTTTATTTTATTTTTGATTATCTATTTTGCAAAAAATATAAACTTAATATAAATTTACAATAAAATCTGAACCATGCGAAAATTAACAATACAAAGTTTATTTTTAGGAATAATTGTAGTTGATCAGTAGCTTTTTTATTGCGTAAAATTTTTTTTGTGCATTAAGTTTTATAAAATGGTAAAAATAACCTTCATTGATTCGTTTTTGAACATATTTCAGACCAAAAAATTCAATAAAAATCGCATTAATTTCATATGATTTTAGAAGCGCTGACTATACACGTGAGCTCTCTGACAACGCCCAACCTTAAAATATATTATACAATATACGGGAATATATATCGGCAATTTGGGATATATTTACTTGGCTGCCGAACACGTGAGTATCACATTGACGATATGTTTGTCAACCGAAACCCGAACACTCGAGGACTCCAAATCAAACATGGTGGTCTTCTCAATGGTGCGATTGCAGTTACGGACATTATTTTGTTTACCCTCACAAAATGGATCCCGATCTACGGAAAATAACGCTTCTTTGTGTCTTCGGAAACTATAGAGTTTCACTTTTCACGATCAATTTGCTGTGCGAGTGCGAAACTGTCCGGCAAATATTGGAATATTGATTTTCGTCAAATGATACGATAGGACAGGTTTCGAGTTGTATAGTTTGTATTTCATCATTATCGTATGTAGCATATAATATCCACTTTAGGATTCCATCAAAAAATTTATAGAAGTTTTTCCTTGTTTGCAGATAGAAATTTTTATTTATTTGTATACTGAAATCTTTCTAAATCAAATTATTTTAAGTCAAGTTCTAGATCTGTTATAAATATCACTTAACTCTGAAAATCGATCGGAATCTTAATGCACCCAACATGACTTATCCATTAACCAATATATATTTGAATACATTATACAACTTTTTCATATAATTAAATTTACAATGTCTGAAAACGATTATTCGAATCAGCACTAGAACAAGACAACATCGAAATCTACCAATTTTCCGCGTTGAACATCCGACAGTTGCAACCGTTTTACAACACGCACACAAGTGTAATAAAATTCCGAAAATATCGAATTCAAATAAAATCCAGTCACGCAAACGCTGAAAGGATACAGTAATCCGTGACGCGGATTATCCGATTCGCAAGTGGCCTCATTGTGCGCCATTTTCATGAAATGCTTCGGGTTTTTGCATGCTGCACATTAATGCGTGGGACATGGCATATTCCGATAAATATATTGTTGTTGTTGTTGTGCGCATTATGGAGATTTTCCGTCGATAGTGTTGCATTGTCGCGAAAAGGGTTCGGTGTTTGCGATCGCGTAATTCAAAACCGCATTGTGTTTGGACAACTTTTGTGTCGTCGACGTCGTTTGGCGTAACGTTGCAAAAATGTTGTATTTGAATGTTTTGAGTGTTGAATCTTTGACAGGGGTTGTCGATTTGAGTGGTCGACGATTTGTTTTGAATGGATTTTTGTATCGATCTGCATATATGTATTTTAAAACAACAAAAGCCTCTCGGAGGGGGTTTTTAAATTAAAAATATGGTTTACATACCTAAATATTTATTTTCAAATTCAAAAGCATTAATTTTTGATGAAATTTTATCAAATTTAATATTTTAATTAAAAAAATTGTTTTATGTTTATTTTAGAATTTATGAAGTAATATATTGACAACATCTGATTCGAATAATGATTTGTTTGCAGGCAAAATATGACAAAAGGACCTACTTATGAGAATATTTTTCGCCAATTTCCTTTTAAAGGATATTCTGGGAAGGTTTTTGCGTCAACAAATGTGATTTTATCACAAGGCTTGTCTTAGAATATAACCATCTCTTGCACATTTCACCTAACAAAAGCTACTCTTATTGATCTGTCATCGACGTCGAATTTCCGCGTTATTTTAATTAAACAACTAATTTTTATTTTTTTAAGATAATTTATATCAATTTTATCTATTGATGGATTCGATAGGTGTTATTGTATTTTTTTCGCTATCCTTTTGAGTGATGTTTCACTTGAATATTTGCCATATCATCGCGTATTAATCTACCTGCCGCATCAACCCTTAAGCCTATAAAAACACGTAAGGTGTGGGAATGCCAATATGTACCAAATTTCTCAGCTTTTCTTAAGAACTTCGATCCTCATATCGTAACGTGTTATCTATGTTTTTTTCTTGTAATAACAATGATGAATAGACAACGATGTTTTCATAGGACTGACGCTCTTTAGTATTACGTCCTACTTGTTCATCTTGAACGTGAAAATATTTTCATCAAAAATTTCTTATTTAAAATCAAAATATGTCCGAAACTCTTTTTTCGCGGTTTCGGAATAATACGGTTTAAGAAAAAAACTGATTATTTTTTGTCACTTTTTAAAAATATGAATTATTATTCCACAATAGTAAGATCCGGATTAGGGCAATATATAAGTGATATAATGATTGAATGAGAATGTACGATGATTTCACATGACGAAATTTAGGTAAATTAGACATTTTTTATAAAGTATGGATGAAAGTTTATTAATCCAAATATATTGATGGAACATATCTCTAATTTTTATCCGTTTTATATATATTTTTTTAATTTGGTAGTCTCTGAAACGTATTCTCCATATAAAAAAGACTTCGGTATACAGCAAAATTTGTTTTAATTCTAAATGAAAAAAAATTAAATTAATATCAAATTTCAATATCAAATGATTTCAAACCGACAATTATATGATCACATGAAAATCAAACAGTACAATTTTGCATAATCGAAAAACCTCGACAAAAAAATCCGAACAATGATAATAAACGAAATATTAACAGTTTTCGAACATTCCATTTTATATAATATATATTTTATTTTCCATCGGACCGGAAAGGGGGGTCAGACGGTGGATAAACGGCAGGTCGGATCCGGTGAAACGGAAAAAAATCGTCGCAATTAAATAAGTCCACTTGGCTGCCCGTCAATGCCAACATTTGCGACGTTGTGAATGCCGCCGATCAACGATTTCTGCTAATGTACCACCCATTGTTGCTACCAACGCCCCGAAGCATTATTTGTGTGTATACTCGCGATCTATTTTATATGTCGTTTTGTATTGTTCGATCTTGACGGTTTCTGAGTGCTTTAAAGCTCGGGCGGGCGTGCCGCTTTGTTTTGACGAGAGTTTTCAATTTTGGTTTGTGTTGGTTGTATCGTTTTATATAATAGGTTCTTAAATTATCGTTGATCCGAAAAAAAAGGTAGTTTGTGCATTTATAATGGTAAAAACAGAGAATTTCGTGAGGTGTTAGATGTAAAAATGATTCATGGTTGGTAATGATTGTATCAGTTAATTTCAGGATTCGGTTATTTATAATATAGATGTATTTATGAATATGCAATGTTATTCAATCAATTCCCTTACCGAAATACGACTTGGGCTAGCGCGGTAAGGTATAGCCTAAACTGCCGCATTTGTTTGGCAAGGCCTTGTCCTGCAGTGGATAACTATAGGCTGCTAATGATGATGATTCAATCAATATAGTTTATAATTATTAAGTTTTTTTTGTCATGTATTTAAAATAATAAAATTAAATATTTGCATTAGCGTTCATTAAAAATGTATATATTATATTTTAAAATTTTACAAAGTAACATAATATTCAATGACTCATACTTCTGTTAATACCAATAATGGATACCTGTACGGATAATTATTGATTTAAATTTCAAATAATTTAACTTGTTTATTTTGCTCTTTTAACTCGTCCAGTTCCACTTTGCATAATTACGCAAACATTTTTCAAACGTTGGATTCGAGTGCCGATTGTTAATTTTTTTGCGGAGGTTTTGTTCCTTGAATTAATTAAAGCAATTATAATCCATTAAGTGCGCTCAGTTTGCACTGACCGTTTATTATCAAATATTTGAAAAGAGAACATCAAAAGTCGAATGGTTAAAAGAAGCCGACCGACTCTTAAAAAGGTTTTTTCGTCGCACTTTTTCTATACAAATATTTCATTTACAATATGATTGCAAATAAATAACAGAAATCTATTTTTTAATGTGACCCGTTTGTTTTGTAAAAAAAAAATGATTTAAGAAAAATAGAAAGAGGAAAATCCGTATCGAATTTCTTACGACTGAAATTCACATAATCAATTAGTAATTCAAATTAGACTTTAATTTACAAATATTTGTTAAATAAATATGATGATCTTATTATTAAAAATAATTTACTTTTATACAAACACATGGTTTCTTATGAAAGTAATGGAATAAAATGAATAAATTTATTAGCTTTTTAACGAAGCAAAAAAAAAAATTGATGAATGATTCAAAAGCTCACGTTTGCTATTTCAATCAATGGTAAAAAACTGAACGATCAACATAATATATCCGATGAAATTGATCATTTGAAAATATCAATGATCAACCTTTTTAATTGAAAATTATGTACATCTTTAGATAATCTCATAAAAATATTTGTTTTTATATGATCGAAAATAATGAATACTACCTTTTATAAAAACCTATTATTGGTTGATCCGAATATGTTACGCTTTTTTTTAGTTCAACATTTAAATCATATAGGAATTTCTTTGCAAAAAAATTTCAAAATTTCGATAAAATTATTTTTATATTATTTTAAACACATATTAATTTACAGTTCAGTACAATTTTGTTAATTATCAAACAAATATTAAGAAATTTCACAACCAAATAAATCTAATTGAATTTACATATTTATAAGACACTTTCATTTCCGTTATAGCCTTTGTAAATTTCTATTGTGCCGGCCATAAATCAATAATCTTACGTATAAAAATTCAATTAAAATTCCTATACGAAACGACGACAACGTGACGTCACAGATCTTGTTAACCCATATTGTGCCGGGTGCAAATTTGCGGTCCGGTGTCATCTTACGGTTTCGAGTTCCCAGCTCTGCACTCAATTAGGGAATGCCCCTACGTTTTTGGGGTGCAATGGAAGCGCGCAAGCGTTTAACGAGCTTACACTTCAACTGAGATCGGTAAATACCAGCAAATTTGATTGTATTTATTCGACGTATTGGCTACTATTGTTGCTTTTCTATGAGCGCTCAATGGTGAAAGTTTTCCAAACTTGCTTTTGGTTTTTATTAAAAAAATTATAATATATACAAGAAATTTTGAATTGAATTTAATGATATTTCGTATTAGTGAATTTTTGTGTAGCATTTAAAAAATAAATTAAAACGTTTGATTATTGATAATAATTTGAATGAGTATTTGATTTTATTTTTTAAAATTTAATTATCGATGAAATAAATCGAAATTTTGAGCTTTTAAAGCTTTTTTTTCAATACATACTGATGAAATAACCAAAAAAATATTTCTTAAAACTTGTAAATATATTATCTTCACACCATTGCGTACACTGTCAAAAAAAATTGAGCACCACTCGAATTATATTCAACAACATACGAGATTTAACACGCTCGAACACCACTAGGGCGACCGCTCATTGCGGCGCATCGACACTCGAAAAATTGCATAAGACATGCCCCGGTGCACTTCCATTCGCACATAATAAATAATACATACAACAATCGATTCAAAGTTAAAAAAGTAGAGGCGCGAAAGCTCACCGATGCGTCCGAAAGCGACACAATGACCGTCCGCCGACAATGGCCGGCGGCCGTGTTTTCGGCTCGGAAAACGCGTGTTTGTTATTATTTTAGAACACAATAATGGCGAAAAAGTTTACCATTGTCGATCGGCAGCGAATCGTCGATAAACGAGTGCGCAAACATTTCGAAAACGCCTCGAGTGCGGCTTCAAAAGCCGGTCCAATATTTGACCAACGGAGCGAATCTCGGCTCGGATTATGATAAAAATACATTACGGTGTTTGTGTTCGTTTAATTTGAAATTCGAAATGTTGGCCGTTTCGATTGTCACGTTCGGAAAAAAAAACGTACGAAATGCGATATTGATTTGTTTGTTCGGAATACGTAATGATTTTCATTGATGATTTCCGCGAGTTTTGACTGTTATCGACGTTATTTTTTCATATAATAATGTTTCAAAGACGGTGTTTGTTCGAAAATATTAAAATCTTGCACGTTTATCGTTATTGTGTGCATAAGTGGAAACAGCACTTGTCTACTTTCGAATCGTTTAGCGCCAAAACTTCCTGTCGATAATGGAGATTATTATGTGTACTTTCACGCATAAGGCCTTTTCCGAAGTTCATTCATGAAATGTTCAATGTGAAAAAAATAAAGAAAGGAGAAAAGGTCCTTTTGAACAAAGTAAGCGCATTGTGCAGTTTTGCAGGATTATCGTAAATCTGCGGTCGTCGAAATAAATATTTATATTTAATTCTTTGTCTTTGGTGTTGAATGCCGAAATGATGTTGTTGTTTCGGATAACAACAATGTATTTTTTCGTTATTTATTCTGTTTAGTTTTTCTTTTCAAGTGAGCACTCGTATTAACAATTCTCAAAACCGGATTTAGTTTTTTGCGATTGGTAATTAAAAATTCTTATTCAAATGTTTGTTTTTTGAATTTGTTAAAATTCATAGATTGGTCTTAAAATTTCACTGCTTAAATAATCAATTATTTCATAATTACTTATATACAAACCTGAGCTTTGAAGTTTGATCTATTTACTATTGTTAGGGTTGTCAAGAGCTTATCTGTTCTTATTGTAGTCGAAATCTTTAGTAACATGTTGAACTACTTTGTGGGCTTTAAGCCGATTTAAGGATTATTGAACGATCAAGGTGGTCCTCTCGTTTATAACATTTGTAAATTCAGATGAAAGCAATAAAAACATTCTTAGTCTTGAGATATTTTATTTTTTTTACACAACTTACATTTTTATTGTTTTATATTTGAATACAGTACATATTTACACAGCGTTATTTAATACTTAAATAATTTTTCAAGTTAAAAATATGATGTATAATAATAGTATATGATATAATTATAATAACAATTCTACTATGGCAGTCTACTTGTGAATATTAAAGGTAACGATGATATTTACATTTAATAGATTCATCGAAAATATTCAACAATTAAATTAACCGATACGTATTGAACATTGATTGTTTATATTATATATACACATATCATTTTATTTTTATTATTGAAAATTGCAAGAAAAATAATTTTCATATAATATACATGGTCCACGATTTTCACGTCATATAATCACAATTTATTTCGCGATGCAGATGTTACACATTTTTATAATAGTTTGACACTTTGATAAAATTTCATTTGTCTTAAGTAAATGCACTTTATATTATTATTTTGTAATTTAAATTACACTGATTTTGCTTCATAAAACCATATTGTTTAACCGACGTGCGCAATATATTTTATAAGCAAATGAATTAAATTTATCTATCATAAATTAATATTACTTTAACACGATTATACATGAAAAAATTTCTATAAATCGGAATTATTACCTAGATCGTTCGCGTGTGCGTTATTAGGACTAGACAATGGAGGACCGCGCCTCAACGGTTGAGAAGCAGCCAACTGTTCATAATATCTTCCTACCAAAGCCTGATCGAGTGCCAGACCAGGGAACATCCCCCAACTGCCCAAAAGTGGATATTGAATACTTTGGGGCGAATTGGATGTAGGTTCTGTTAAAAACCTTCCGCCGGCGGAATCTTTTTCTGAAGTCTCTATTGATGTTTCTTTTTCTTCTTGATCGCTAGCCACTACATCTATATCTTCTTCTGCATTGTCTTCGTCTCCACTGCTGTTCAGATAACCCTTATGATATGTCGCTTGTTTCTTATGACTTTTTTCTTCTTGTCGCATCGACGATTCGTCTGGAGCGAGTAGTGAAGCTACGTCAAATTGTCTTTTACGAGCTATTCCGGGTAAAGGAGCGAAAACGGCAGTAGGAGTAGGCGGCCAAAATGGAGGCAACGCAGGAAGACCCGGAGGAGGAGAAACACTCAAAGGCGGAGGACTTGGAGAATCGTTTCCCTCGTCGTCAACAGCCAATCCCATATGTTTCCGTACCTTCCTCTGAGCTTTTCTTCGTCTAAAGTCACCTTTGCGGAAGTCGTCTACGTTGGCAGGATGTATTGCCCAATAGTGACCTTTACCGTTGGCGCTTCTACCGGCTTTGATGAAGCAATCGTTCAACGACAGATTGTGCCGTATCGAATTGCGCCATCCGGGTCCGCGAGTTCTAAAATACGGATAATTGTCCAGTATGTGCTGATAGATATCGGAAAGCACCAACTTTGAATCGGGAGAACTCAAGATCGCCATCGCAATTAATCCTATATAACTGTGTTGCGGCTTCGGTTCTTCAGGCTGCAACACTCGATGATGAAACAGCGACATAGACAACGCCAAACGAGGTCCATACGGTCCAGGATACGCCGGACACAACGGCACCGGACCAGGATAATGATGCAGCTGCGAAAAACGCAACCTTTCAGCCATCGCATAATTGTACAACTGTAAACGGTACTGATCCAGCGGCAGCAGACTCGGAGGCAACACTTGAGGGGACACAGCAGAAGACGGAGGGCCAGCAGAGGGCTTCGCCAAAGAAGCCAGAGGATACGGAAGGACAGCGGCGCTCGGCCCCGTCGGACTATCCGCGTTGTTGCACATTTTCAAAACAAACTTTCCAATCACACAGACAAACTCGAATCCATGATTTCTTTTAAACTGTTACAATCTCGTTTTGATCAGAAGCCCATGACTCTAGAGCACCGGCGCCGGGAGTGTTAACAGTTCGAGGCCCGTGCACCGAATGAGAGCATAAATCATGGCAGGGGGCGGCGCCCCTCTCCGTCGGCGCGCGCGGCAGAAACCCGACACTTATTTGTCGGAGAAATATTTGAAAAGCTTTGGTGGGCCGAACGGCAAGCGGCCGCGGCCAATCGCGTGCCGGCGCGCTGTTGCCGCACATGTTTTTGTTTGGGGGCGGGGGATGG
>JAOXNN020000021.1:9036617-9105743 GCA_028571205.2 Hydropsyche betteni
ACGTGCTAATGACCACGTGTACTAGTCGCGAGGCAACGCCGAGACGCACACGAGACGAAGGTTCGCACGCAACTCACGTCTGTAAATATTTGCGTTAAATATTCAAACTGTTTCACGAAGTGGCGGCAAATTGGCCGACCCACCAAGACGCCCACCCACCCACCCACCCACCCCGTGACGGCCATTCGTTCGGGGCTCGGGCCTCGGCATTGGCGGCAATTAGCATTCACGGCGATGGGTCCGAATTAGAGGAATTAAACGCGACACTGTTAAGGGTCCGTCCGACACTTTCGACGTCGACGTGACGTTTCGACCCGCCCCCTTCGAGGGGGTCGGAAATATGGTGGATAGTTCTGGTTGTCTTTCGAGGGATGATTGGTGGTTTTTTTTTTGAATTTTGATTTGATTCGTTTTTTGCTTGCAACGTATGTTGGTTGAGATGTAGAAAATCGAGTTGATGTAAATTTTTTTTGAGTAATCAATCATTTAAAATTGTCTGTAAATTTTCGAATTATTATTTGACATTTTTTGTGATTGCATTATTTTGACGGTGGTCGTGTGTAATTTATTATTTTAATTCGGATAATTTGCATAGGTTATGTTATGAAATTATATCATCTGCGCTGTTAAATGTCGATTGAATAATTTCGAAATTAATGCGAATTCATAACACGTCGTGCGAGCCGTCACCGTTACAAACAATTCGGTCTCGTCATGTTTGTTGTCAATTCGATAACAACACAACAACAACAACAATCAACAAACACGATAAATCAATTAACGATCTAACACCTGTTCGACCAAACATCGAGCGTTCTAAAGCCAACGATGCTATATTTGCATACGTAATTTGCCTCAATTAATCAATCATAATAATCGAAAAAAAATTATGATAATGATATTTCGTTAATATATAACGACACAAATGTTAAGCTTGTGCGTTGCGAATTTCTCGCATTGTGTGTGTACTTCGTATTCAGTATTTTGTATTTGGAGTGTGGATTATTTTTTTTTTCTGACAAAATCGTGCGCAGCTCCTGAAAGCCACCCCTGCTTCACGGTTCCATTGTATTCCGATCAAGGGGGTAACAAAAGACCCATTTGCTCGTAGAACATGCTCTATTTTGTAAATAAATACCCACTAAGTGAATTAGAACAATCCCAATGGGCGACGATGCGTCTAAAGGGTTGACAGTGCAAAACCGCGAAAACGGCAACCGCATTCGTTTTATCATCTAATAATTTAATTATTCAAATCAAATACTACATTAGTTATTCTAAAATATGCTTTTATTTGTCATAAACATAAATGATTCATAAAAAATTATTATATATGTATTTGTCAGAAATTCACAAGGATCAAAATGTTCAAAACATTTTTCCATTATTCACATACTCATCAGTATCTATAAAAATAAACCTAAATACACCCAATCTACTTTTCAAACAGCAGATATTTTCCATTTAAAAAAAATATGGTTACTGTTTAAAAATTGGAGATAGGTTCTATAAATATATTTGGATGAAACTTCCATCCAAATTTACTTTATAAATATTGTGTAATGTGGGAATATTTGGTTATGTGAAATCATCCAAAAATACCGGAATTTTTTTATTTAATAACTATAATTGTATACTAGCCTGCACCTAATTTTATCATTGTGACATAATAACATTTTTTCGAACCGAATTAAAGTAAATGAACAGTGTTAAAAAATAATCAGTTCTTCTTTGAACCGTGTTATTTCGAAATCATGCAAAAAAATAGTTTAAAAAGAGGATCGTGTGTACAAAACACATCCATGAAATCAGCAGGACATGCAGACACAACCCAAATAGTCAGCGTCGGTACAAATGCAGCTTAATGCGCAATGCATAAATAATGCGCTCGTAATGACAAAGCTCACTGTCGTCCATTGTTCGACGGCTGCGGTGCATTCTGGGGTTTCGCCTATTTTCGCACCAAGTACACAACACTAATACATTACCTCTCACGTATTCCATGAATTTCGGATTTTGGCTTCGGGGACGTGGCATGCTGCAGGCTGTCATGTCTGCGGTGCTGTTATGTCAGCGCGTTCTGAAGTGCGCTGAAAGTGGGTGTGTTGGTTGATTTTCTTTATAAATTTCGGTGACGGTATTGTTGTGTTTCAAAATGGGTTTTATTTTGTAGTTCGATCAATACTTTTGTGAAAAAATTATGTTAAATGATATTGATGTGATCAATATTTGAGCGAGTTAGTCTCAAGGGACGGTTTCAATATTTTTTTGAAAGTTTTTATAAATTCAACATTTTCAATTTAATAATCGATAAAATTATTCAACCATTATTCGTATAGCATCATAAATATCATGAAATCGTAATAACCAGATTTGATTGATTTATTTTTCATACACGAACACGTACATGATAATAATTCGGCACCGGCGCGAAATGTTGACAATTTGCAAAAGCGGCCGAGGGAAATATCATAAACCGCTCTGAATAACAGATATCACTTTTAAAATGCATCGTTCCCGATGCGAAATAGTGCATTATCGGTTTTCAATAAACGGCCCGCGTCGCATAATAATTTTAAAGTGAATACATGCATTATTATGCGACGAGCGGTACACTTGAATAACGTCGAACAATATTTGCGCGGCTCGGGTTTTTCCGGAAAATTTGTATATACGGTATTAGCGGGTTGTGTATAGGCTTTTTATTTGGTCGAATTCGGAGTTTAATCAATGTCGTATTCTTTGGGGCACATTGTTCGTATACATACGTCCCCTAAGCGGTAAATAAATACCCCTAAACGCTTGATTATTTCGTCGTTGAGTCTAAATACGGTGCTAATCCGCGCATGAGAATATTGTGATTCAGGTGCTTTCAATCGGTTTTATTTTTTGATTAATTATTATTTAGAATATAGTTGGAAATTTAGTTTATGTTAAAAGGGTATATATTTGATTTTTAAATGAATTTTATTAATCAATTGAAAAAGTATAAGTATAATAGGTACCAAACTTTTCAATGATTCTCTATGAATGTCGCATTTCCGTATATTTTCAATAAAAAGAAACAAATGATTTTCAATAATCTTTAATGTTGGGTAGTGTTTAAATAAATCAATGTTTAAATGAAATTTGTTTAAAGTTGAACCTTCCTGATAGCAGGAGCTCGATTGAAAGAGTAAGCACAAATAATAACATTATTAAACTCGACCACCCCGAAAGCTAGGAGTTTGAACGGTGTACAAAAGAGGGTGCGAGCAAGGCATATTTGCCCCAGGGCAAATTTCGAATAAACACCAACTGAAAATATACCTTCCGACTTCAGCAATAGAAACCAAAATCGCTACAAAGTTTTCTCAGCATCACGAATGTTCCTCTTGGCCGACTCTTCGGGGACCACAATTTCGTGCACGTATTATATTTGTATTTTCTACCCTCGCCATGCTGACTTCTCGATGATTATTATCCAAGGTAACTTTGTAGATTTCATTATCGGTATATGGACATCGATCGTTATTTAACTATAAAAATATTATACACACTAAAATTTATCCATAGATCCATAGATTTCAATTATCGAATGTAATCTTATTGTTTTCATATTATATTTAAGATTTCGTTATTATTGAAAATACCTCACTTTTAACCGAACTGGAGTATATACTCAAAACATACACAATCCAAACTACCAAATTTCGATCCCAAACATTCAGTTACTTATACGGAAAATTTGCACACATCACCGAGCATATAAAATCGACCGATCGAACGCAAACAATAATCGCAATCGTCGGTACAATTCCGCAACGAATCGATTAATTTCGCTCACATCGCAGACGCTCTAATAATATCCTTTGTTGCGAAGCGTTTACGGCGGCCGTTCTAATGAATCGGCGCCCGTTCAGTTTCGGAACACATACACACACAATATGGTGTTCGACTGTACCTTTCCATGGTACGTATGTTCGGTTTTGTGTAATAGTTACTCTCTGTGTACATGTCTTCGACAATGGATACACAATTGATAAACGGGCGATTGGTAACGAGCGACGCGTGCGTGTGGCACGTGCTGAAATGCGCGACCGATTCGACTTTTGTTCGGACACGTGTTTTGTCAAAATAGAGCTGGATTCGGATAAGACGTCTGAGATTTTGATATGATGATGTTCTGATAATTTTTTTTGGAATTGAAGGAAATCGTGCATATATAACTTTCCTGGTTTAACTTGTCAATAGTTCAAATTTTAGTAATGAATAGCACTACTGTTAGATGGATGCAATTGTGTATCGATTTGAGATTTTTCAGCGAAAATTGATTCTATCAAAATCTAGCTTTCATAATTATAATATTACAAATAAATTTTCGACATCGGATTTTATATGACAATGATTTTATCTACCGATGTATCGATATCCAATTTTCCTGGATGTAAATAAACATTTCGTTATCTTTTCATTTTTTGGCGATCTGACGCGATTGTTGGCATTCGAAGGGTTAAAACGACAAAGGGGGACGAACGTTCGTAATTAGTGGAACATTCTATATTGCGACTTTCGGTCACAATACTACTAACTGCGGTACAATTGTTCGGGCGCACGAAACGGATGCAATTAAATGAACACCGCTTCGGTTGATGCAACTTTGTTTGCACACAACAAAGGACGCACACGTCAAAACGATTCAAAGATTCTTCTTTCTTTCTAAACCTTTCAAGACTCGTGAGTAATATAACGAGTTTGAAATTAGTATTGAAAGTATCATCGTGCGCTATGAAGAGGCTCATGCTTGGCGTTCGAAATAATACGTATTAGATATGCAAGGGATTTCGGATTCGAATTGTTCACGTTCGGATGGCTGACCGGATGGAGGTGATCCTTGGATGCAACCTGTCATCATCGTAGATATGCTGAAATCTATATTGTCCTTGTGCAGTCAAAGGTTCATCATCTGGTATTCATACCGATCTTGAATCGTGTATGGTTAAGATTCATACTATTTCGTATTAAATATTATATATTATTATAAATATTTATTTTTGAGTTATTGGATTTTTTATTAATATTAACTGCCATATACTATATTATATTCAACAGCAATCTTTTCTTAAGTATTATTTAATTATTTGTAATACATATTACAGTTTTCATGAAAATTTTTGATTTTCTCGCTAGGATTTTATTTCCACATTGGATAATTTAATATTTAAAATTGATTGAATTTCAATTTATTTTATTTAACTTTTATTTTTATTTTATTTTATTTTATTAAAAAATGTGAATGAAAACATCCATGAACATGTTAACAATCGATAATTATTGCCATCTATTGATTAAATCGTTTATCACGTGAAAGTTACAAACATGTTTTCCTAGAGATTTCGCTCTCAAATTTTATCTCGATCGAATCGTAATCGATGGACATGTGTTTACAAAATACTGTATTAAATAGTTTTATAAAAATATTTGAATAAACAACACTTGACAGGTAATAATTATCATGCATAGATTTTATTTAAGGGTGAACTTACTCCATGTACTTGTTTGTGTAATAGATACCTTGTCATCTGTTCATATTACATATTTGAAACCAGTAGTTAATTTAATTTTAATATTTGCATTGCGTTGTATTATATTATTCTTATTTTTAAATTCTAAAAAATAAAATTTTCATATTGGAGTAGATTTTTTTTTATGTTCCAACCATTATGAAAAATATAAATATGTGAACGAATTTTCCTAATTAATATTTTATAAATATTTATTTATATTCAATTTGTACAATATTTTTGCACACATTGTTATGTATGTTGTTTAGCATACATATTCCATTTTAGCAATTTCCAATTCAGCGTTTGTCGATAACGAAAGCGACAAAACAATCCCGTTGCGCAAACTGAAAATGACAACCCTTCAACTATACGCCCTGTAATTTGGACTTTTATCGCGAAACAATAATAGTTGGGCTTATCGCAAAGCCAGGGGTGTTCAACATTCGATCGTATAACATAGAACTGTATGCAATTACCGACAAACTACCGCAATATCAGCAAACCCTAAAAGATCGTGTTGTACAAATGAACACAACATTTCCAAATGTAAAAATTGTAATTTATTTAAAGGCAAGGAATAATACAAAAAAATATAGTGCTATTTAAATATATAATATAAATTTATCAAAGTGTGACTATTTTTTGTATTAAGATACACATTCTGGTTTTTTTATAAGCGAAAAAAAAATATTTCTTCGCCATCTGGGATCGAATCAATATAATTGATCATATCAATTTATTAACTATCATATTATATCGAAAAAAATAACATTTTTTTTCCATCACTTTTCAATATTTGCGGACAAGGTAGACCACGATACAAAGCCTCAAATTTTTTCTCCGACTACTTTTCAACACGACATAGCTGTCACATATATGACGACTAGCCTGTAACCTAATACGACATAAAGTTTGGCACCCCAACGCCTTCTCACCATGCTCATAGTTTTGTCCCCATAGCCCCGGGGGCGTATGATATCAAATGGCCAAAACCATGTTAGTCCTCAGCGCCGCTGGTGCCGACAAATGGCTACGGTAACCAATTGAGTTATCTATTATTATCGCCACTTACCCTTCTTTCATCCCTCTGGCGTGTATATGAACGCTGGAGCCACTCAGGCTCGAGTCCTCTCAAAATCTACACCGTTTTATGACGGGTCTATATATGTGTTTTTGTGACTGCGAAGATTCGACGTGTTTCGCTTGTGATGGTTGTGTATGATTTTTCGAAAATATATCGTGATATAAGGTTGTTGTGTCTATAAAGAATCAATGTTTTATAATTGGAAAAATTCGTACGAATGTAAAATTGGGCGATGCGAGTTGAGGTTCGTCAAAAAGTTTTGTAATACGCGGGTGTACTTTCATATCGTTAAAAATTTCATAATGGTCGTTTATAAAATCGTTAAATTTATATTGATGTGTTCAAAAATGACTTTATAATGCGCATTATTCAATATTAGAAAAAATGAAGACAAAATGTATCATTTATACATATTTCGTAATTAAAGTGGTCCAATTTTTTTATTAGTTACGATTCACATATTTTAGGCGGTTAAATTGATTGGTTTTTTGGAATTTACATGTTGTTCATAATTTATTTTGATAATGAAATAAGATCAAGGTTCTATCGTACAGTAAAGCTCATTATTATGTCATGATTATTTTTTACGTACCGAGTGGCGCGACCTACGATACCGAATAAATTAATCGCCGTTCGGAAAATCATTTGTGAAAAATGTAGGTCGTATTTCGTAGACATTGCTATGCGACATCAAGCAGACATAACCAGACATTTTTGCGCAACTACATTTTTTTCGCGCTATTATTTAATTAAATCTCGGGCAGATTTGGAGCGCGCTTCCGAATTGAGGTCCGACGCAATTGAGCAATTTTATTATTATAGCATAAACATCGCCCAAAGTGTCGTTTTGTATGATAAATCTTAATCTGAATTGCGAAACAATTGTGACTTTTCCGCGATAGAAAAGTTGCATCGGACTACTTTCGATCGTGGCGAAAATTATTCAATACAATCAGATTAGGTGCATTGCGAAAATTTAAATTAAATAAGCAATTGTTGTTCTTATCGGATGGTTGTTTATACATTTTGATGAATGAGAAAATTCATATACAATATAAATATTTTATGATTTATATTCTATTATTTTCTATTTTATCTATTGATTGAGTTTTCGATTGTATTCAATAATTGTATATATAATAGAACACCGTTTATAGTATTGTTAAACAATTGATATGATATTTTAGGTAATTTTAAATTGGTTCATATAAAAAAAATGTATATTAACTTTGTAATTCAGCGAAAACTCATTTTAATGACAGACAATTTCACGAAAAGAACTCGATATTACTTTATAATTCCGTAACAATTTGACAAGATTCAATATTTAAAAAGCCGGTTATACTCAAAAAGCTGTTTCGCCAACTTGAAATTAAAACTTAACGAAGTCCATAAAGAATATAAACTCTGCCCTTATGTCGCAACGTTTCGCCATTGTGAATTATCGACAATCAACAAACTGGCGGTTCTTAGTTTCGAATCTAAAGGTCCAAAACAAGGCCAAGGATATGGTCGTTACCTCGCAGTCCAAAACAACACCCGGACGAAAGTGTTCGAGGAAAAAAACGAGAGTGAATATTTTCTACGTGTGCAAAGTGTAGGTCACGCACAATGGAAGGGCGCTTGAAAATTTTCGACCGGCATATATAAGCTGCTTTCGTCCACTCTTTCGTCAGTTAACTTCTGATAGCAGTCAACGCATCCCCGAAAAAATGGCATTCAAGGTATATATCGGTCGCTATACATATATGGGTGATTCTGTGTTCATAAATGTGCTTACTTCAGTCACGAGCCTGAAATTTTGTAATGTTAAAATTCTATAATATTTTTCATACTATGAAATGTTTTTGTGTTACTGAAAATTCCCTGAAAAAATGTGGAAAATAATTTTTTTTTTATATCAAATTTTTTTAATAATTATTCCATTCATTGTGAAACATTATAAAATAACTATCTATTTTCCTAAAATTAACTAAATTTATTGAAAAAAAGCGCATAAAATCCAACTGATCGAATAGACAACCTTAATCAATCAATGAAAATTTTCAGTTCGTCGCTTTGGCTTGTTTGGTAGCCGCAGCTCAGGCTGGAGTGATTGCCCCAGTGGCTCACTATGCTGCCCCAGCTGCCCACTACGCTGCTGCTCCAGTAGCTCACTATGCTGCTGCTCCAGTAGCCCACTACGCTGCCCCAATTGCCCACCAATACGAAGCCCCTGCTGCCTACAACTTCGAATACTCCGTCCATGATGAGCACACCGGTGACGTCAAGAGCCAAAAGGAAGTCCGCAACGGAGACCAAGTTCAAGGATCTTACTCCTTGGTTGAACCCGACGGTTCCGTCCGTGTCGTAGAATACACCGCCGATGCCCACAATGGTTTCAACGCTGTTGTCCACCGTCAACCATCCCAACACGCCATTGCCAAGCCCATCATCAAAGTAGCTGCCCCAGTTGCCCACTATGCTGCCCCAGCTGCCTATGCTGCCCCAATTGCCCACTATGCCGCCCCTGCTCACTATGCTGCCCCAGCTCACTATGCTGCCCCCGCTCACTACCCAGCTCATTCCTTGTACCATCATTAAGTTTTCGGTTCGTTGACTCGAGCTAACTTAATTTATTATTTATGTAAATAAATTATTTTTCAATTTATTCCATGAAATTTTATTTCTATTTATAAAATCGATGAAGTTTGATGTTTTCGTAATACGAGTGCAAAACTTGGTTCATAAATTTCGTGAACAATTATATGATCAGTGATTTCCCAACACAAACAAGGCAGTGTCTAACGAAGGAAAATTCTAAAGGGCAGCAAAATAAATTTAGTAATAAATATTTTTCTATATGAAAATTTGATGAAAAATTTTCAAGAGAATTTGGGTTTCGGAGTAAATTTATGATGTGAAAATGTCATTTAAAATATCTACCTTTAATATTAGAATTATTATTAAAAAAAAAATCGTTTAAACTTTGAACTATATTTCTAGAGAAGGCTACACTTAAAACTTTAGAACACTTATAACATCACTGACAAATAGTTTAAATAATTTCATGACTAATCTTCTATTTCTATGTAAAACTGAAATAAAGTTATAAATTTCAATAAATTCATTCTGCTAAAAAATAGAATGATTGAAAGTTGAAAATTTTTACCACAAAATTATTGATTGTTGAATAATAATGAATTTCAATAAAATTTAAATAAAATCATGCAAATATAAACAAAATGCACATTAATCAACAATAGTGACAATTTGAATAGAACAATTATTTAATATTCAGTTTCTCAGTGACGAATGAATATTTCGAAAATATGTGGAGCAACTTCGTATGAATCACAATATGAATATCGTTATGTAAAAAAAATAAATTTTAAATTTATGATTCATATAATTTTCAACTAAATTTGCATATCTTTCATAATTGTTTTAATTTTATAGCAAATAAAGCTTAAAAAAATGAACGTAACGAAGTTTTATTCGAGTGAGATAATTATTAGAGTCATCATTATTGATTTAATCGTGTTACTGGTTTCTCTGAATAAATTAAATTTCACAATTTTGATTTAGATCACTCAATAGATAGTTGTGTTGCACAAAACTTCCTAAATTCAAGTAAAATTCATGTTTGGCAATGTATGTATGTCAAATCACATGCTACAAAATAGAATACTGTTTCGTGGGAGTTTTGACGGCAAATTATTTCACAACATATTATATTTGCATACAAAAAATGTGTCATGTAATTGTCAATGATGATTTGTATAACATAAAAATGATAAATATTTTGACGTGCTATATTGAAAATAAATATAATATTTGTGTCAATGAATACAATATTTTGAAATGATTATTGCCGATGATTTACGATATCATATTTTTCAAATAAAATAGATTATGTGATATACAGACTCCGATCACTATCTAAAAAAAAAATTGAAATTTTCATGGATGCTTTTCTCTTCATTGATATTTTATGTTGTTTTTGAACTTTGATAATGGAAACAAAACCATTCCCACATTTATTTAAAACACAAATAAAAGTCAATAGATTTAATTGAAATAATTTATTTTTAACTACTTATAACTAATTGGGATTCGAGGTCATATTTAATACTTAATGATGGTACAAAGAATGGGCTGGAGCATGATATTGGGCAACAGGAGCATAGTGGGCAACGGGGGCGGCGTAGTGGGCAACAGGGGCAACATGGGCAACTACTGGGGCAGCAACTTTGACAACAGGCTTGTAAGCAACGACATGCTTGGTGGGTTCACGGTGGACAACAGCGTTGAATCCATTATGGTGGTCAGCGGTATATTCGACAACGCGACGGGTGCCATCAGGTTCGACCAAAGAATAAGATCCTTGGACCTGGTCTCCGTGACGGACTTCCTTTTGGCTCTTGATGTCCCCGGTGTGCTCGTCATGGACGGAGTATTCGAAGGCGTATTCGGCTGGTCCGTCTTCGTAGTGTTCTTCGTAGCGGGGCGCGGCGTAGTGGGCAATTGGGGCTACGTGGTGGGCAATTGGGGCCACGTGATGGACTACGGGAGCCACGTGATGGGCAATTGGGGCGATGATGCCAGCCTGGGCGGCGGCTACGAGGCAAGCCAAAGCGAAGAACTGTAAAATGTTGAATGTTGTCGTTAGATTGATTTATACAGAAAAAAAAATTATATAAAGAGGATTTTTTAAATTTAATATTTTTTTATGAATTTATGTTAAAAATTTTCTTAAAAAATTTATGATATTGGTTTGGTTTTTCACTTTTGAATAGTTGAATAACAAATCAAATCGTTGGTTGAAGTTATGAATATTTTATGTTAATTTCAACAGTTCAATTCAATAACTTTGCTATAAAATTGATATATTTTATTGAAATTTTACAACTGTTAGTATTTATCGACTATTGAAAAACCAAAATTAGAAATTGCTATGAATCATTAACGACTATAAAATATAATAAAAAATATCTTGCAGTTCAAATATTGTGAAATTAAATTTGTGTTATAATCTAAATCTTCAGCAGCATTAGAATATATTTAAAAATGATCACTATTTTTCAATATCTTAAAATATCACTATTCAAAATTTTTCAAATTTCACAACATCGAACTTAACAAAATTTATGAAAAAGATTATATAATATTCACAATAAAACTTATATCAAACATACAAAAAAAATAACACTTTTTAAAAACGTACTTTGAAAGCCATTTTAAGGTTCACTGTTTGTTTTGCGATTAAGCTCGGTGACAAACTGTGCTTTCTGAATAAACTCATATCGTTTATATACCCGAAAATTGTTCGACTTTCTACATGTTTTTTGGCCTGTAAGTCTACTTTTGATGTTGTTTTTTATTTATATCGAATATATTTTGCAAATTGTCCACACACTTGATCTACTTACGTATGTTTTTTGCGCAAAAGTTCTGCAATCGCGACTGGTACCAATCTACCACGATATGGTCATATGATATTTTGACAGTCAAAACTTTTTGAGCCGACACTTATCAGTTTTATTTTATCGATTAATTTGCCGAACGATTTAATTGATCTTGATTCCGTTTTGTTTGCACAATGCGTTTGCAACTTTCATTTTCTTTAAGTTATTTGGAAGAAATTGCACCTTTTTGCTGCAAATTTTTGTCCTTAAATTGGTATAATTAAATGCACGCAGTTTAACTCGCATGTTAAGCACAGAACAAGTTTTTGCAATTTTTACTACGTTTTTACAATTAAATGACATTCGTTTCGTACTGTTGTATATGGTTTGTTACACAAAATGTAATTAATATATTACTACATAAAAAGTTCAGGTTAAATATAACGCACATATGTACATTCATTGTCTTTTATAAATATTACATCTGATGGATAAAAAAGTAATTAACATAGTGAACTTTTTGAAGAAAAAATCACCCACCATATGATTAAATTAGTTAAAATAAATACAATTATTCATTCATTTTTTTTTATTCTCTTGATAAATATTTAACAGCTTGAATTAATTGAGATAACGAAAATTAAACCATTCAATACTTCGAAATACTCATTTCATGCCAAGGCATATATTGTTACTGCTATTATTAGGTCAATGACTTATCAATCGAGTTATTTCTTTAATTAAAAATAAATTTTGGTCATTTTATTATTTATTATGGAATTCTATGGAATGTTTTTCAAACATTAAATATCTCGAAGTATGTATTATACTTATTATCTTTAAACTAGTCAATTCAATTGAACTCTATTTCTTACTGATTATTAGTTTCTATATGACTTTATATTTTTCAGATTTTTTGATATAAATAATTTTTTCAAAGTCCAAATTATAATTAATACCATTTTAAAAAGTAAATCATCTATTATATTTTTTGAATAATATAATAGTTTAAAGCAGGGATGGCCAAATAAAATAATGCATGTTTTTGCAGGGACACGCATAAATATTTTTATATTAAAAAAACAATCTACAATAAAGATATTTATTATATGTAAACTCATACCTCTAAAGAGCCAACCAAATATGACATATAATATATGACAGGCGGACCTTAGTTTGGCCATGGCTAGTTAAAATGAACATTTAATTGCAATATATGTTTTCATTAACCTTTCATTCCAATTTTCTTTTTCGTCACAATAATGTGTATCATGAGTATTTTTTTATCACGAGAATTATTTATATTTTTAAAATATTTTTAACCAATGTTTTTCAATGCAGATTTTCTTTAAATTTGTGAAATAGGCGCTCGATCAAAAATAATATAAAGCAGCGATGGCGAACGAGTAGCCCGCGGGTCAATGTGTGATTCGCGGGGTACTCGCATATGACCTGCGGGTTACTCCTTCGCCATCGCTGGCCTAGGGTAAAACCCGATTTTCGTGTTTACCCCCCCCCCCCATGGATTACTTTACTATATTTTGCCGGAAAAATGTTGGCAGCCCTAGTGACCCGCCACATGGATTTAACAAAAAAAATATTAAATTTGACCCACTCGGGAAAAAGGTTCGCCATCCCTGATATAAAGCATACAATAATTTAAAATAAAAAACCAAAAATTTTCAATTCAATAATTTATTCGAATAAATACTAATTATGACTAATAGGCACATCGAAAATCAACAACTTAATGATAATAAGAATGAGCTGGGGCAGCATAATGAGCAACGGGGGCGGCATAGTGGGCAACTGGGGCGGCTACTTTGACAACTGGCTTGTAGGCAACGGCGTGTTGGGTGGGTTCACGGTGGACAACTGCGTTGAAACCATTGTGGTCATCGGCGGTGTATTCTACGACACGGTGGGTGCCATCAGGTTCAACCAAGGAGTAAGATCCTTGAACTTGGTCTCCGTGACGGACTTCCTTTTGGCTCTTGACGTCGCCGGTGTGCTCATCGTGGACGGAGTATTCGAAGGCGTATTCAGCTGGTCCATCGGCGTATTGTTCGTAGTGTGGAGCGGCATAGTGGGCTACTGGAGCAGCGGCATAGTGGGCTACTGGAGCTGCGGCGTAGTGGGCTACTGGAGCAATAACTCCGGCTTGGGTAGCAGCCACCAAGCAGGCCAAAGCGAAGAACTGAAAAAATACGATACGATTAGTGTTATGCAGAAGAAATGTGGACGGGATTCGATTCGGTTCGTCGACGCACTTTGGAGATCATTTTCAGAGCTGTGTTCGTTGTTGAACTGTTCGAGTTCTGTAAGTGCACTGTGGCTGCTGAAGCGGCCGTTGCAGCTTTTATACAATCGATCGCGTATTGTTAGGTCATAACGAGTTTTGTACTTGTTTTTTTTTATCGTTCAATTTTTCGGCTATGCTTTTTTTCGTTGCGGATTGTCGTCCGCCATGAATTACTTTCTCGCAGGTTAAGTCGCGTTGATACTTTCCTTTGATATATCCTTCACCCTTTTTCGTAGAGTGATTGCATTATTGGCATAATGTTTAAGTATTAAAAACGTTTTGTTTTAATTTTTTTTTTTGTGGATCGACTTATTGCATAAATATTTTATTTCTGCGTAAACAAGTTTTCAATTTTTAATTCTCAAAATCTATTTATTATCATGTCGAAATACATATTATATATTATATACATATATTTTATGATAATCGTAAATTTCGCAAATTATTCAATTACGTTTAGAAGGCAGAGTATTCTTTTAGTTATATTTTTTCGCTAAATGTAATGTTTATGCTTATATGAATAGAAAGGCATCAAACATAACCCTTAATATTTTTATGTGTATGAATTCGTACAAAAACATCTTTTCACTTTGTCATAGTAATTTCACAATTATAATTGATCAAAACCCATGTAATAAGCCATTAAAATACTTGCAGGTAACTGCAATATTTTTATAATAGGAAAAAATCATGGCAATTTTAAATTAATAAATTATTTTTAATTACTATATATTCTAAAATATTTTCTGCTGACATTTATGCCTTGTGATAATAATAACAAAACTAACTGTTGACTTCATAATAGTTCAATAAAATCTTGTAATAATATTGCGGAAATAGTAAAAATATTTTCTCATTTAATATGTATAATATTATATTTCAACTCACCTTTTAAATTTATATATTTCTATTTCTCGAATGAAATTATAAAATATTATATAATTAAAAAAAAATAACATTGATGTATTATTTTTTCTAATTTGTACGTTTGAAACTACGTGTTTTGTTAAATTTAGAATTTTTATCAATAATATAAATTTCTGAATGATTTTGATGAAAAATATTAAACAAAATCGAATCAATTTTTCATACTAGTAATAAATATAACTAGGCGATTGCTTTTATGAGTATAGTGAGCTATTGAAAAAATAAATTGGAACGACAATAGTTTTATGTTACCAAATAATAGTTCTATAAAGAATCATGTTGAATTTGAATTTCGCAATTTGATTTCCTTAATATTTTTTTTAATTCCAATCACAAATATGTGCAAATTAAACTGATCCATAACCGTGGTTGTTGGGGTTTTCCAATGTTTTTCCAAACCAAAAAGGATATCAGTAATTTTATATATTTTATTAAATTTATAGTATTAATTTCATATTATACTTGCGGTGGTAATAAAATGACAAAAATTCGAAGAAACTTCAAATAACTTTGAAATAATTTATTTACAATATTAGCTACTTAAAATTACAAGTCGCAAAAGGTCAACAAACAAAACAAAATCATTTCATCTCAACGCTTAATGATGATAATAGGAAGCAGCTGGGGCATATCCGTAAGAGACGGGAGCAGAGACATGGGCGACTGGAGCAGCATAATGGGCCACTGGGGCAGCATAGTGAGCCGCTGGGGCGGCATAGTGGGCTACTGGGGCAGCATAGTGGGCAACTGGGGCTGCTACCTTGACCACAGGCTTGACAGCAACTGCGTGTTGAGCTGGTTGACGGTGGACAACGGCGTTGAATCCAGAGTGCTCATCGGCGGTGTATTCGACAACACGGAGAGAGCCGTCGGGTTCAACCAAGGAGTAAGATCCTTGGACTTGGTCTCCATGACGTACTTCCTTTTGGCTCTTGACGTCACCGGTGTGTTCATCATGGACGGAGTATTCGAAGGAATATTCGGCTGGGGTGTCTGGGTAGTGCTCGACTGGGGCAGCATAGTGGGCGACTGGAGCAGCATAGTGAGCTACTGGAGCAGCAGCATAGTGAGCGACTGGAGCGGAAGCATAGTGAGCAACTGGGGCTGCTACTGTATGGGATGTGTATGGGATAACTGCTGCTTGGGCTACTGCGACTAAGCAGGCGAGGGCAAAGAACTGTAAAAAATAATGAGATGTTAGATTTATAATTTTTAAATGATGAAAGCTTTTGGTTTACTATGAAACTTTTAATGAGTTTAAGAGTTGTTTTAAATTTATGTAATATGGATTTAAGTATAAGTTAATACGATTAAATTAAAATCATTGTAAAAATATTCAGTGGAAAAAAAAAAATTCAACCCTAATCTTTAACAACCCTTCAATACATCAAACCCTCGAACGTACTTTGAATGCCATTTTATCTTCAAAAAACCACGACGATACCAAAGGAAGACGCGAAACTCGAACAGAACCGAGACTGTGCTCAAACGATCATCAACCAGCTCTTATATAGTAACCCGCACAATTTCCCTACCACAAGCCTCGGTGCGTTTTCGGTGCACTTTTGCCCCTTACGAGGAGTCATCGTCCGGTTTGCTTGTGTACGTTATAGACAACCTGTTCGTATGCACTTGTGCAACGGTCGCATATTTGACGCGATTCGAACTCAATTATCTAGATCGGCGTGAGATATATGCACTCGTATGTGCGGGTGTGCAATTGATTGGTTGCACATGCGTTTAATATTGCACTTGTGGCCGTATTTGGAGTGTGCGTTTTGAGTGTTTTTTTGTGTGTCGGGTTTTCGAATTTTCATATGAAGTCGTCGAAGGCGGAGTTATGATGTAGTTCGTCCATGATTTCATCTTGAACCGTCGTTGTATTGATCGTCAAAACTAAGTCGGTTGTTTATCAGTAAATTAATATTATATATGAGATAATTTAATCGCGGATGGTTTTAGGAATCAGTTTCTTATAAGTTACTTTTGTTTTAATATTTTTTGTTGAATGTATGTGATGAAGAAAAATTCTTGAGCTTCCAATAATATCAATACTGAAGCAATGTAAAAGCTTCATACTGTAATATATATTTTATATGTTTTTCATATTCTTATCCATAAAATATCCAAAACAAAACTATGAGAGTTTTATTAGATTAATATTATATTTGAAAACTGCGTCATAACGACAAAAAAACTTACATTCCAATTAATAGCAAATTTTACGATCACAAAAAAATATATTCTCTTTAATTATCATGTTTGAATCACAAAAATGTTACAGGTAAGATTCTAGAATTATCGATTTATAGCACACATTTTTTCCGTCGAGTTAACACACACGTTGTAATCTATAGAATTCCCCGTAAGCCTTACCGCGAATTCAATGCAAAAAAATTTGATTCAAGGCGACGCAAAGTTACAAAACCAAGATGATTAATTCTCTTTTTGGAAAAGAATATCGACAAATGGAATAAGGTGAAACAGGGGCGTTTTTCGTGTTGATTTTGACAGTGACTCAACGACTCCCTCATCTCTCGTTTCACCCACAATTGCACACAATGGATCGAATTATAATTGCAGATGCGATTTTTTTCTAATGCACTGACATACATGTAAAAAATAAATAAGCATACACACATAAATCCTACATCTCAACCGATAATTTTCGTTTATTCGCATTCGAAGTGGAGTTGCGCAAAACGGTGTTATACATATTGCATTATGGAGTGATGTCAATTCGAAATAGCTTGTGTATTATTAAACAGCCTAAAATCAAACATAATTTATCATCAGATCAATTCTTTATAATCTGCATATTGTTATCCGGTCTGATAATTAAATTTCATGATGAATTTCTTTTTTCCGCTTTGAAAGCTTGTGTTGCAAATCCGGGGTCAAGCCCGGATCGTTATAAAATAATTACTACCGGATTCGTTTGTTATATTTAAAGTGACCCTATTCGATTCTAAGAAGGTTGTGTTTAAGGTCCGCATTGTTTTCTGATACGACCTTCATTTCAGATGTGTCTAAAGTCATATAGATTTCAATGCGTAACGCTTAATTTTTTTAATAGTGAATCAGTATTTAATATATTTTTCAACGTTATTTTTATTCGCTGGTCATTTCATTTATATATTTTTAAGATAAAACCGCTGAATTCATAGCATATTTTCAATTGGAATTCAGTATAATAAATCCATATATTTGGAAGGGTCCAATTAATCTCACGAAAATGGGAATAATATTCAACAAGTTGTTTCAAGGATCTGATGAAGAACAAGTCAAACCAGAAGGGACGGTTTTTTATTTTCGAAATTTTAACGATGACCATATTAACCTACATTCAGTCTTTACGAATTTTCTGCAGAATGCAAGCTATCTTTATTATATGCATAATGCGAAATAAGAGCATATTGCATAATCGACTTTCCGGGTCTTGGGTTCGTTGATCGCAGCTGTGGCTACAACTGCAACTGAATAAGTGCATGTGAACTGCATATATTATACACAAATGTATGTTCATTAATTTATTAAAACGAATCATTGTACTATTTGATGAAATACGATTAAACTTAGCACGATTATACCTAATTTAGATCGATGTTGACACAACTAGAATAGACCAAATGTGTCTATGAGTAGCAATTATCTATAATCAAATGATTTGTAAACACTTGAGAAAAATGTAATAAGTTCAGTTAATTATATGGCATGAATTAATTCAGATTATTGTTTGCTTTCAGTTGAAATTTCTTAAATAAATATAGCTGGATGCTTCGATTGTAGTGTCAATAATATTATACTTGTATGATGATGATTATGATGATGATTATTTTCTTTTAAATTCTGAAACACCTAATAATAATAATTGCAGACAATAGTAAAATTATATACATAATCAACATTGAAATCCTAATACGTGAAAATTTTCTTTAGTTAATTTATTTTGCATGACTTAATAAAAAATGTGAACATTTAACCGTAAAATTGGTTGTCATTAATATTTAAAATTTATAAAATACGATTAATATTTTCATCAAATTAAATACTTGAAGTACTTCAGGGGGTGAAGCTTTTAATATCTCCATTTATTCGAGCCCTCAAAAGCGCATCGAATCGAATTAATTTACATGAAAAAAGTAGAAAGTGAAAAATTCGATTGCACAACCGCTCTGCCGGTCAAGGTTGGACACAAGGTGTATTTGCGGCCAAAATTTCGTGAACCGGTCGAATTGTGGCGGGAAAAAGGCGGCCGGGTTTGTTTCGCGCAATTAACCGTGAATTGGCCATAACGATGATTGTGACGAAACGTGAATGGACGTCACACAATAAATGCACTCTTTCATCGGGGGAGTGTGATTGGGCAATTGATCCTGTTCGACTTATAAATGATTTGGTAAGGCGAGGATTCCATTAAATTTGTTTTTGTTGGGCCTTATTTTATGTACATACTCGTATACCCATTTCCATAAATTGTGCTTAAGAAATATCGAATAATTATAGAGGTTGTAAATTAATATGCGTTTTCGTTAAGCGGGTGAAGTGTTTAAAACTTCTTAAAAATAGCCTAATTAGGAATTCACTTTTTCAGAGCTTCTGATGGGTTTTCATACCATTTTATATCTTATCTTATATAATAAAATAACATACAAAGTGCCTTTCGTTTTTCTATTCAGAAAATTTTGTTGGAAATATTCTAAAATAATTACTTTGATATTCTATTCTTATTTTAAAAATTTCCATGAAAGTAAAAAAAATTTCTTAGTCTACTTTTAAAATACTGTGTAATGAAATTTGAATGAAAAAATCCTCAAAAAATTATATTTTGAGAATATCCTCGACTACGCAGGTGGACCTGATTTTTGCTAAATTACAATAATTATGCAATGGCGAGAACTATATAATATTTTTCCACTTTCACTATTCGTTTTGTATTATATTATACAATTTCCGAACAAACGATGATCGACTAATATTATTTGCATTTAATTTTGATACTATCGATATAAATTTCTCCATGTTCAATTTACATAAAATTGATTTATCACATTATTTTTCATACGTGACACGTTGAATATATTGAAAAAAAAAATTACACTGTCGCCACAAACAGCCGATACATTTAGAACAAATAAAAGCGTTATGCAAATATCAAATACTCGCTCTCGAACCTCTCGCAATTATGTCCTATTTGGATTTAAGTATAGAAAAAGTTGTATATTACATTCGTTTGTATTACAATATACATTTGTCATACATATTGTATTCGTTTATAATACATTTGTCACGCATATTGCTGTTTAAAAATATATTCGCGTGCGACACGTCAATTACCAAACCGTTTGTTTGAATAAATCAAACCAGTTGGGAACAATGCGTGCGACGATCCTTACTTAATACAATTATTATATGACATTATGCAAACTTGCACGTAATATTATGCAATTCGATACGATTGTTATGTCGATTGGGCATTTTATTAGATTTTTTCTATTATAATATGCCCAATTTAGGTCGGATTAGATACGCTTTAAATTTGATCGATAATATTTGTATTTGATTAAATAAATGTATAAGATAATTTTATAGATTGACTTGAGTTGTTTTTCCTTGATCACAGAAGTTGAGCGATATATAGTAAAATTTGGAAAGGACTTCAGCATTCAATTTCTCAAGGCTTATCACCCTTATTGAAATAAAAAAATTGAAATTTTCAATGATATCGGAAAGACCTTACCCTGAAGTGGACCCTATTAAGGATACGTATAATGACATAAAAAGGGTTAGCCGAGGCTTTAAAAAAATTGTCGATTTTTATTTACGAAAGAATGTAATACAATAAATATTTTATATATATTTCGATTGAAACGTTTTACGGTGATCTGGAAAAATTTTTCTTAAAAAGCTACACATAATGCTATAAAAATAAACTAGCAATTGAGAGCAAATTCCTTGCGAAATTTGCGAATATGTAACATGTCCACTTATCAATGTCGTTCTATCGCGAAAAGGGTGTGGTTGAACGTGTCGCCATTAAATTTCATATTGCTAACATATATCGTTAAAATAAAGCGATCGGTAGCTCTCAAAAGTTTCCGCATGCAAACCTGACTAACTCACTATATGTAAAATAGAAATTTCCCAATTTCCTCAATAGCAACTAACGACATATGAACTGGACCATAAAATTTCCCAGAATCACGAATTCGATAGAGTTTTTTTTAATTTCTTAGTATAATCAAAATGTGTATCATTTCAATGAATCACATTCGATTTTTTTCATAAACTGATGAACGATAGACAAGGTTGTCCATTTTGGTTTAAAATAAACCGGAAATTGCATTATGGAAATGATTGATAAATGGTTCAATCATTTCATTATTCTTTAATCACATCGCTTCGGGCCACGGTTATGTTAGACATTTCAGAAAAAGCTTTTCATCACAAAGATAGATTGTTTATCGGCTTTGTATAAAGTTGTATCTGCTTTAACACATTGACTTTGATTTGCACAATTATTTCACGCAGAAAGCGAAAAAAATATACACGGAATATTCTAAGATGTTTTCGCAATCGATACGCGCAAAATGCAAATGACAAAAACCGCATGTCGAAATAATCCCAGACGCGTCACCCACTGCGATTAAATATCTCATATAAAAAAAATAATAAATGCATAAACTGATGGTAACTTTTTTTCATTTTAAAACCGGCCACACCTGTGGGACCTTCAAGACTCGACAACTCTCCGAAAGTAAATCGCCGCTGATAATGCAACAAGTCGAGTTTTCAACAATTGCACTCTTTGAGCGCATAGCATGCACTTTTACATTTTCGATGACTTGCCGGAGATTCTTCGACTTTTTTGTTTATATATGGGAGCGAATATGTTGCGATACATCGACGATTCGTCGTTGCCACATTGCGAATTCTAATGTTGGACTCGTTTACTAGTGGAACTGATTCACAAATTTGTATATGAGTAATGTTTCTCCCGAACGTGTACAAGAGTTTTTTGTTTCATTAATAAAATCGTTGCAGAATCGATTGTTTAAAAAAGCGCTTAAAAAAGATTGATGAAGTGTAATTCAATAACGGTTTCGTGCAATTTATTATTTTTTCATGTATGTCTAATGAAATATAAGCGTAAAAAAGTATGCGCAGTCCCGTAAAAATCACCAAGTTTCACAACATAATTAATTTTTCCGTATAAATCGGGCTTACTTCATGCGAAAGAATTTCTGACCTTATTTATTTCTTACTCCATATTGCACAAACGTCGTACTAAACACTAATTGCTTTATTTTATCACCTGATTTGTTGTGTGTATATCAATTATGGCCACATATCAATAGCGCTCATATATCAAAGCTCGTTCAAAAAGTCCATAATTACAATTTCAATTTGGACACATTTAGACTTAAATCATTTTAAATTTGCGTAATGGCTTCAACACAATTTCCCTTCATGATCTATCCGAATTTCAGTATTCCTTTCGCGATCGATCGAAGCATAAATAATGTAATATATTTAAATCTTATCGAGATCAATAAAAAAAAATCACTTACTTGCGTATGTAATTCGATCGTGACTTTGCGGGAAGAAAAAGTGAAAGTTCGAATGCTCTTGCACCGAAAAATATGTATCAAGATATTTCACCTTGCCGCGGGACATGTCAGTTGCATAATTCAAAAGAAAAATAAAATGAAACATTTAAGGAATCGAATAAAACGTTAAACACAATATAATGAATAAATTTCTGGGCGGACCATTGCATCCAAAACCAGATTGCGGTCCATTGAAAGTTGACCGAAAAGTCGGCAGATCGTTTTCGACATCTCGCGATGTTTTTTCCTCCATAAATGAGTTATTTATTCGACTCGTTTTTTTTTAAATCTGTTTTTCGAATTTGCGACAAACGATCGTCACATTTAGATGAGCTCATGTCTCGCCCACTGGATCATTACACGATCCGTGCCAAATCCATAAAACTATCGGCAATTAGCGATTGTCAGTTTTACTTTTGTTATACAGTCTTGTGTCGCAATTTGATATATGGAAATAAAACAATGAATATTTGATGAATTGATGTTATTCAATTACATTTTTCATCTGTGTCAGACGATGTGACAATGACCTGAGTCACACTTTTTATTACAAGATTGGACCGTGTTCAATTTTTTTTTATCTATTATAAGTGTGAAAGCTCTCTGTCTTTCTTATTGTAAAAACATTCCAATTCGTTTTTTACACATAAACACTGCTTCCGCGCTAAAATATTATAGAATTAAATCAGAGCACATTCTAAGACCGAGCTGCTATTTAAACGGTCCATGACCTCACAGTTGAAGTTCATTCATTATCACAATAGAATCGATATAACAATTAGGCTTTTTACGAACAGCCTCGGGTCTTTTTCGATACGTTCAATGATATCGTACACACGAGCTGTTTTCATAATATAATGATGATAATGATCGCTGACATTGGACCTAAGGCGTGAACCATCATTAGCAATCGTTAAACCAAAACGGCCGATTCGACTCACACGTTCAATTTGCTTAACCACTATTTTTATATGATACCAATTTGAAATAATTAAGTTTTACAATTGTAGCGGTTTGTAAAAAAAAAACGACGAATTAGTTATCCTTTTTGCGAATTGTTTATTTGGATCTTTTAAAAACTTTGGTAACTGCAATAATTCTCATCGGCTATCGAAGGTAAGCGACATTTGAAGTGGTCTATGTTTACAATTGTGCCTTGTCAACCTGGGGCCATTTAAAAAGGGATATTTCCAGTATTCAATTCCTTAATAGTTGCTTTGTCGTTTTTATCACGCGATAAAGAATATGTGTAAATTTCTAATGGTATCAGAAAGGTCTTGTTTTGCAAAATAAGTTTAGTAACTCGTATGTGATTATGATAATTTATTCTCTATTTTATTAAAACCTATTTATAGTGTTACTATTTCCTTTATAATATTCAAATTTCTATTTTTTTCAAAACATGTGCTTCTATGTATGGATTGTTTATAGGGCGTGGCTGTTTAAGCGAGTGTGTGAAGTCGACTCTCGTCTCTCTTGGTGGGCGACAACATTTTTGTAGTTCTCTCTGGTCGAACCACTTTTATTATGTGTATTACACACACATGCGGGTGTGGTGTGGTAGTTGCGGTTGCCACTAAACTGGGCCAAGTTTAAACAAAGTAAGAGGAAAGTTATCTCAGGCTGTTACCGGTGCGTTTGCACTATCTAGATTACAGTGTATTCTAGAATTTAATTGAGTTAAAGCAGATCAATTAAATGTGCACCCAATGTGTGTGAAAATTTTATTGGTTCGAAATATAGTAAAATGTACATTTATTATAAACGGGTTTGTGATAATAATCAAACCAAAGATTTTATAAAATAATGCGTTGATTTATTACTCTCAATTTATAATTAAGTATAATATCAACTAAATAATAGTTACGTAAAAATAAATGAATCTCATTAAACAATTCTTACAACGATTCTTACTATTAAGTAAGAATCGAAATAGATATAAATTTCATTAGCACACTGTAGTTGCACAACCAGAGAAAGATCATAATTCAACATTATGAAAATCAACGAAACAAACGGATAACGGGTTCGCAAACGAGATAAAGTATTATGTGCATTACGGTAACGATGCTTAGCCGATAAAGGACACGTCGATAAATTTTAATTTCGCTCGAATTTCGCAACGCGGTCGACATATTATTTTTTGGAAAGTGGTACTCGGCTAATGACGAACGCCCCCGCTCGCAGAATCGAAATTTCGACAATGTTCCTCATACATACGAATGCAATATTGCGTGCATAGCTATAATATTATATAATTTAATGCAACTTTTGGATTGTTTCATTTATCCTCATTTTTTTAATTGCACACGAATAGTATTTTCAGATCAATAAAATTGAGAACTGATATATTTATGAGTATGATGTGCAATTTTAAAATGTGTTGTTCGCGATTTTCAACGATTAGTAAATTTGATAAAAATTTCGCATAGTTAATAGATAGATTTGATCATATATTGGATAAATATATTCGAAAAGAGATGGTTTAATTTAGATAATTACGAATAATCTTTTTTGCAGTAATTCTGAAGTTCTAAATATTACAAAAAATATTTATTACATTATGAACGTTATATTATACAATCTAGATATGATCAATTTTATAATTTGAATAAAATTAAAATATCCAGCCTGATTCAAATGACATATGTCATCTTTGTCATGATCAACACGATTATTTTCTCTGCACCGTTCTTTCAGCAATTATTCACATAAAAATACAATAATTGTATCCTAAAAAGATGAAACAATGAGTGACATAAAAAATGTAACGCATTAATCAAAATATTCAATAATAGAGACATAAAATATACAAAACTCTGAATGTAACACATATCCGTTTCTACAAATAAAAAATCGAATTTCCACCACAGCTCTCGCTTCTCGAATTTTCCACCGATTGTATAATATATATATGACATAGACAACATCTTATACACCCAAAAACATACATACAAACGCGCATACACACTCCGAACACGTAGTTATATTGTGTATGGTATGTGGAAAACTTTCAGGTCGGAACCGAACCGAGCGACCAAGTGGGAGTAAGTGTTCACTTCCGCGCCGCGGCGTCGCTAAAAGCTTTCAAAAGCTCGCGCAGAGCTTTCACGGGGGCTGAAAGGGGCTGAAACACGGGTTGGCGGAAGCGAAGGGCGGGGGTGGTTGGGGGTGACTCCGAAGAGGGTTGGAGCGAAGGGCGGGACGTGTGAGCTCGTCTCGGCGGGGTTGTTTATGGGAGTCTCGAAGGAAATTTCTCGGGATTTTACCTAAGGGTTGAATTTTTATATTTCGTATTTTTATGTTATTGAAATTTTTATAGGTTTTTTATTTCTTCTTTTGCCAATTTAATAATATTGTTAATATTGTTACTTTTTATTAATATCAAGATGTAATATTAAACAATGATTACGTATATATCTTTATTTTTTAAATTATATTAAAGGTTAACTCTTTACATATTTAACGATTCATAAAATAGAGTCGTATTGATTTGGGAACTTTAAATTGCTTTTTTAAACTATCGAATTAATGAGATTGCATATAAAAAACTTTATTGATGATTAAAAATCTCATAAAGTACTAACTGAATGAAATGATTCCAGTATCAAAATGAATGAAAACACGTTATCATATCTTTCAACATTATTTACAGACTATAAAACATTCACTATAATTTAAACATATAAAGAACTTGTAAACCTGAATGCTGAAATAATCTTTTACCAAAAAATTCACATTAAAGCAACCCAACCGTATCCAAAACTTCACCAAAACCATCCCACTTAACATAAAAAGACCACATCCATCATCGATCCATAAACAGTTCCCAAACCTTCGAGAAATCCCGTCCCGCCCTAAAACCGCCCAAAAACACACCCTCGACCCACGTATACAAATACATACACATCGGGGATCGTTTCGTCGGTGCTGTGTGAAAACGCGCGGAAACAAAATGGCTCTGGCTGCTGTAATGGCGTGATTGCAGCCGCCCTCGCTTCCGTCTCCATCCCGAGGCCCTCCGTGGGCCCCCTGGGCCCCCAAGGCCCCCATGCCGAGGCTCGTGGACCGGAATTGGCCGCGACTTGGGCGCCCCTCGCTATGTACAAAGCCTGCTCTCAAAACAAAAGCCTATGATCGTTCCGAAATCGCTCTCGGTGAATGTATACGTGGTGTGTGGTGGGTTTTAGTTTTATTTGTTTATTATTGTTTTTGAAGTGTTGGTTGGTTGTGTTTGTTCAGTGTGTGTGTGAAGGGATTCATTTGTGTTTGTAACGTACATGTTTGTATTATGTGATAATTGCAAGGAAAATATATTAATAAGTTTTATGCAAAATCATAGTACTTCTTAGTGTTATATTAATCGAATGTGGATGGCTATTATTATTGTCTGGATTAGATTAATTAATTATATTAACCATTTCATATTTATTTCTCAAATCGGAAAAATTCTAATAAATTTTCAATGTATATAATTGCTTTATACATTTCCATGCAGTGAAAGTATGGCGAATTTAGTAAATAATATTTTTATTTAAAATTAAATATTTCGATAAAATATAATTTTTGAAAACAACGAAAAAGGCTATTTTTCTACCCGTATTGTGTTCAAAATATTAAGGTTGTATTTGAAACGAATATATACATAAAATAAACACATGTCACTTTGAACTTTAATAAATACTATAAATCATTACCAAATATGATAAATGTAATATCTTAATAATATTTTATATTGCAATTCTGAATTTTTTTCATAAATCTGTTTATATTTTTGATTTAAGTATCGACAGGTCACGGTTAACTAGTTCACAATATTTGCACTACAAACATTTCATATACGCCCATTGTCGCCTTGTATGTATCGAATTGCCTTGTAAATCAATATGTATTATGTGTGACAGCCAAAAAATATTGTAACGGTTGATAAAAACCTAGTTAGTATCAAAAGTTCAAATTGGTTTCATATCAAAGCGCGTTCGACATAAATTGAACACGTTTCGTATTGTATCTATCAATGTGAACTATTAAATCGACATGATTAAGATATAAGCTTATCTTATTTATTTATATATAAGATATAAATATAGAATTTTCATTCGGAATCTATGAATTATCTAGAACGGATGACATTATGAGTTTCCGCATAGTGGACGGATGTTAAATAATCGTTGAATTATTCAAATATGCAGTATAAACGTAATAAAATACTAAATTGTATTACGCAAACTAACTATAATGAATTTAAGGTATAAAAATGAAGAAATAAATGGTTTAGAAATGCTCATTTGGAAAATGTCAAATCAATTTCTTAATAGAAAGTCGAGAAAATTGGTTAATTTTATGTGTAGAAAATTTTAAGATTTTCTAGATGTGGACACACTTGTAAATGATACTTGAATAATTAATAAAATATTAAAATTTCTAGTTCGTTTAACGAAACTTTTATTTACAATGTAATTTTTCATTAATCAATTTCAAAAATAATCTATTATAATTTCTAAGCAATATCATTTTTTTCCTATCTTCATTTGAATTACAAACAAAACCTTATAGAATTTTTTTTACACATCTTCAATCTTGAAAATAGTATAATTTAATAAAAATCACTTAATTTTTTTTAAATCCTTTTAAAACCCTACGTAATAGGATTATTTCAAATTCGCTGAAAAAAAATAATACTAAAAATGTTTCTTGTTCGATAATTCAAAATTTTCCATATCCAAGATACGCTTCTGGTCGAATACTTTCGATGGTGAAAAATCGAAGTGAGGGTAAAGAATTGAAAGAGTCGAGAATGTCCCGCGGGATCCTGTTTATCCTAACATTCAATTATGATGCTCGAAATCCCTAGGGTCCGAAAAGAGGATGGGCAAAATCTAAGGAAAGATCGGAAACCAATATCACCTGAGGCTTATAGCTTTATTATTCGTCAGGTTTTCACGATGTTGAACGTTGATTGCTTTTTATGAACCGACAAACCAAACCCTATTCCGACTTGCTGATATAATTTTTATCAATTGAAGTGATTAAATAAACTTAAAAATATCGTTGATTTTGATCTAAATTGAAATTTTAATTATTAACTATAATATTTAACATGATGTTCAAATCATAATCTGTATTTTGAACAATTTTACAGTAAATTAAAAATATTAAATATTATTTTTATTTGTTCGTTTAATAGGCTATTATTTCTGAAAATATATTTTCCTGATTAACGAAAAAAAAAAAAAAATAGCAACCCGCTTAAACCATACGAGCAAATTTAATTAGTTTTGAAACTATATTTTGTTAGTTATTGTTGGTGCTTCTGTGGGAAAAATTGCAATGCGAGGGTTGTAAATCAGGGGTTTTCCTGCTGGGATGAATTCCCAATGATTAATTTGTGCGGTAAGCGGATTTGAAACGGTCCTCTGTGGTTGGTGACGGTAGTGGTCCTCAATTTAATCATTGTGGTACATATACATTTAACCCTCTTTTTATTCTAATAAGAAGTGTGGTTACACATTTTAAATATTTGGTTTTGATTATTTGTCTAGTGAACGCAGTTTGAAAACAAACTAAATATATACTTTTGATTGATCAAGTACGATGAGAAATTTATAATAGATGGTTCATATGATTAATCGAATATAATTTTTTTAATATTAAAATGTTTGATTTTTGATTAATATTTCTTTAAAATACAAAAGTTTGATTTTACATCGTACAAAGATCATCTATCGGTCGCTTTAGAAACTTTTGGCTTTAATGTCACATAATAAAGAAAATATTTATTTAAAATATTAAAAAATATTTTAAAGTAGAATTTAAGTTCAATTAAATCACATTGTGTTCTAAAAATAAATATTAATTTAATAAACTGAATATTTTTTCCACCTATTGCTAAATAATATAACTATTTTCCAAAGCTTTCGTAATCAACGCATAAAGCTTTAAGTAGATGTCATTTATCTAAATAATATTATTTTTCAACAACTAAATAATAAAAATTGTGAATTTTATTTTCGTTAATACTTTGTTGTTACGAAAATTGTTACAAATTACATTGTTTAACTAACGTGACTAAAAAATGTAACATATTCAACTACACATAGATGGCAGTGTGTAAAAGAATAAAAGCTCAAGAATACATTATATTTTAAATTTAAGCGTATTTTTATTATTTAGAAATGTAAAATAATGTATATATATTATTTTGTAATTATTTATTTCAATTTGAAAATCCAAACTTGTTTAAAATTACAGTTCTCTACTTTATCATATGATGTTTATCATTATCAGATTTTTCGATCTGTGTCGCTTTATTCACTAAATCAAAACGTAAAACTTTGAGCAAAAAAGATTTTTCTAATTTGAACGCATCCTGATATAAAACGTGTTCTGATTACAATTTTTTCATAAAATTGGAAATTTTCATAGTTCATGTTGAATAATTTGTACATACATTTTATCACATTCAAAATATTAAAAATTCTTAACAGTCATTTAACGCATAAAAATTCACTATAAAGTACTTTTTTACAGGGTGATAAAATGAATTCTATTTTCGAAAAATCATGGGCAGCTAACAAGAACAAACGCTTTTATTATGGTTGCCATTATTTTTATTCGCATCGGAAAATCTGACCCTTAAAATTATATTTCCTCTACGAGTTGACCGAAAACACTGCGTCGACTTACTTTACCAATTTTTTAGTATTAAATGTATTTGGGAAAAATTATAATTCATTATTTTTACAATAGTAGAAATCTTTTTTATACTAATACCATTTACGATATAATTTCTGAATTATAAAAAATTAGAAAAATAAAATATTGCCTTCGATCTTTATATTATTCGTTTGGTTTTAATTATTTTTTTTAATTCAATTATACTATTGATAAAAAAATTAAATTCATATAGAAAATTGAAGTTTTATAAAAAAAATGTATCGAAAAAATAATATCATCGCATGTCTCTTTTATTCTCACTAACTTATGTATACGTAAGGGCTTCTGAAGAACGTGTAGCTGTAACGAACTCTGAATTAAATAAGGCGTTATGTCTTCACCTCTGCATGTTAGTAACGAACGCATCTATAACAAATGTTACATCGTCTCCGTGTACGATATTTCATCTTTACTGTCAAATCTGCCTTTTTCCACTGTTACTACCACGTATAAATCATGGTTTGACTTGGATTTATTTATTTTCAGATGTTTCTGCATTGTTATGAAATACTGGAGGCTTCTTGCAATACGTTGTGTCAAATAATAAAAAAACAAGTCTGACGAATTCATTTATCTGAAACTATATTTGTTTCGTTGAATATAAAAAATATATGAAAATTACATTGGAATGAAACAAATTTGAATTGAAAAGAGAGTTTAAACTCTCACAACATTTTTTCTGTGTACAAATTTTATTACTTCCAAATAAAAAGCTTGAATGGATGAAAGCTTGTTTTCGCACATCAAAAGCGTCTTTCCGAGTGGATTTATATCGCTAAAACGATTTTGCATCGAATAATTACTAAAGTCGCCTAGATTCGAAAAAATCTCACACCAGGACCGTTTCTTTTAAAGAATTTTATTTTATTTTAGAATTAATGGACGCCTTTGTACGACAGACGCAAAAACTCGTGCACAAGAAATGGAAAGAATCTCGCGTTGAATAAGAAATAGAACCTTTTCATTGAGCACAATGTCTTCTAAACGAATCGCATTCGTGTACACTGTATAGTAATAAAGCCTTCGTTTTCTTCCCTCTATAAAACAGCCCCGTATCTAGGATTTGATGAGTTCACTTGAAAAGTTTTCTAATAAAATAAACGCGATTATGTTAATACGCTCAATATACACAGTCGCTTCTTTCGTAATGTGTTTAAACGCATTTAAAATTTTCGGAAATTGCGAAAATTTCACATTTTCAAAATCAAATTATTATTTAACAATATATATTTATTGTACCGTGTAAGGCCACCCTTCCCATAACAATAGAATGATATTTTATATGAGGGTGGTGAGTTTTGTATCGAATCGCTAACGGCTTAATCCGCTCAAATTGAATTGTAATATACGAACGATACATTAATAACGGGTACGGATTTGTAGAACCTTTGAATACTATACTTGGGCACAAACAACCTGTAAAATGCAAGACCCTACAAAACATGCATTGTGTTTCGATATTCAGTAGTATGTATATCCTCAATACGTAATATTTGATTGTTTATGAATAGGCGTATTAAAAACTGTGTATTATTTAATATAATTTAAAAAAAATCATTAATTTCATTGATTGATATTTAATTCAAATCATACCAAATGGCGTATAAGAAACGATGAGTCGTTATTGTTTCCTATCTGATCCGTATCGGATTTCGTTCATAAAAATTAAATTAACATGATCACGATCGTGATCCAATACAAAATAATAGCTTTTGATAAATCCAATCAGCAAAGTTAATACAAATCCAATGGAAAATGTATACGCGGACGAGGGAAAGCTTCCAGCAAGCCAAGTCACTGTGAAAACCGCTTAAGCCCCACCAATAATAATCCTGCGAAACAACCGTCACATTTCGGCCGAAATATAATTTACATACAATCCAAAATATACATAAACATATACATTCGTATATGCAAAAAAATTCTGCGAAAAATCCGGGTTTATCTATACGCGAACATGTTTAATCGATAGTATCTCGCATGACCGATTTTTCCGATAGAATCGACGAGCTGATTTCAGTTTAGTTTAGTTGGCGAAAAACATGGCCCAAACCCAGCAAACCGTAAACTTTCATTTATTACATGCACACAATCCCCGATACTGCGGAGTATCGGTATTTCGAATATTGTATCCGATTATGGCGTTCATTTAAAACGGTTTTCGATTGAATTTCATGCCGATATTTCTGTATATGATATGTGTTTCAATTGTTATTATGTAGGGTGTGATTTTGATAGGGTTTGTAATTATTTCAGTTTGAGTGTATGATGGGGGATTTTTTTTAATGAATTTGGTTTAATCATGTGGAAAAGTTCGATGAAAAAGCTTAATCACATACTATTTTTTCACCATATAAGTAAATATAATACAAATAAGTTACTGCTTTCATACATATTTTTTGCAAAAATTAAAAATGCTTTTTTATTGAAAAAATCAACGAACAGACCGAATTCCCGTAATTATTCACAATTCCGAATCAATTTCTCAATTACATCTAATACATTCGAGTGTATTTGCCAGTTTTCCATTACGAAGAACATCCATGGGAGTGGATAATGATGGTGTGTTGTGTGTGTGTGCGTGATGGGGGCTTGAATCCTCTAATCCGGATCAACCCGTTCCACCGTGAAAATCACTTACTCAACTATTATGCGACATTACGTATTATTTGTGCGGTGTATTATGCTGAAATTCGAAAACGAAATCGTCAACAGCACGATAATCGTGCGGTTGTTGTGCGTTTTCGGCAAATGTCGATGTCGATGATTAAATATGATCGATGATGTTGTTGCATATGATTGTGGCGGCTTTAAATTTTCATTATGTAATGTGAACGATTTGTAATAATGATAGGATATGTTATTTTGGTTGATGGTCAATGTTCAATGTTCATGGTAATTGTGTTTTATATTAATCAATTTTTGTAGATTGATCTTTATATGAGTATTATATTATAAATACCCCCATCCCTCGATTTATATGGTACTCGTTTTACGCGGTTTCATTTTAACGCGTTCAAGTAAAATACTTTTTTTAATAGGAGTATTTTAAATTTGTTACCAATAAGAAAAAAATAGTTATCGATCGCGGAATCCCAAAATTTTTAAAAAACTACTCTTGATTAATCTTGATTTTTTTCCTCAAAATGTAAAATAATACATTATTTCAAATGATAACAATGAAAGTGATTTCGAAATAGAAAAAAATCGTTGTTTTAGAAATTAGAAAATAAGAGCAGAAATAAGGATGAATGAATATTATTTTCAAATAAATTCTTAAATGAATACTTTTTTCATTTTTTAAATATATTTTAGACTCTTTTTTATACAGTTTTTCCTGGTCCAATTTCCCTATTTAAAGTCTATTTACGCTGTTTTTATAATACTAAAGAACCTATCTCTTGTTTTTGTAAGGATTCAAAGTCTTTTTTTTCGCAGTTTATTACGGAACATATCTATCCCAAAAATCAGGGGACGGTTATAATAGTAATTTGATTTATTTTGTTTATTATAAAATTTCAATTTTCCAATATATTGAATATTCAGGCATTTTTCTTTAAAACTCGTGAAAAATAGATTTCAAATAATTCAATACTGAAACTACCGAACCTGAAATTTTAAAGCAACAAAATAGTTTTCATGTAACAACAATACTCACATTTGATATTTCATTCCATAAAAATACACAAAACATTCATATAAAGACCAAAGTTCGACATTAATCTGCGAATTAACGAAATTGGTCGTTCAGGTGTGCGATTCGAATTGCGCGCGCACGTGTCGCAACCGCCTAATTGGCCGCAGATGGTCACGTGGCCGGTCACGTGCCCTTACCCGCCATTTAATTTTTCCCATATTTTTCTCTTGTGTTTGGTTTTCCTCTTGTTAAAGCTGCGCCGGTTAACGATCTGCAACAACAATATTTATCGTATTCTTTTTATGTGAGCATCGCTGTTTACGAGGGGCCAAATTGTATTCCTTTCTCATTATAAGTATTTTTTTTTTTAATTCGAATGGTTTTTGTAATAAAAGAAATGGATTTTTAGGGATTTGGGGATAAATTTGAATTCTATTGTGATAGCGGTATTGTAATAATAAAAGGGATACGCATGAGTTGATTTTATATTTTGATGACATTTTTTTAAATCTTAATAAAGAAATATTGAAAAAAAAATCACTGAATTCGAACAATTATTTTAATTTTACTATTAATTAATAAATATTATATTAACACATATTTTTTGATGTGTATATTCAAGAACTGCGCATTATATCAAGGTCGATCAATTAACAGATCCATTATTTTTATTTAGATTTCATAAATATTCTATATCTTTGACGTAACAGCAATTATCTAAAAATATCAAAAAAACACGTTTTCTCCGAAATCATTTACAAAACATCACAATTTGTTTTCATTCGAAATAGCCATATAAAAATCACGAGTACATTATCAATAACCCTCGAACGACGATCATACGGCGCACACCCTTTACTCACAGATAAATATCAAGTGTTTGCAATTTAGACGCAGTTTAAAACTGAAAAAACACACACACACAAAAAGCGCCATGGATCCCCCTTCAGGACGATCCCCATCTCGGCCGACGCGGAAAAAAAATCATTCATGACGGGGAAAATAACGCCCCCCCATAAAAATAAAAGTCGTTCCGCTCCCGAACAGATGTTTGTAATCATACCGCATTGTTATGGGGAATCATTTTCGAGAGATTCGATCAAAGTCATCGTTTTCGACACGCCAATATGTGACACCTTATGCAGTGTGACGACAGTGTGCGGTTCCGTGTAATGATGGTGAAAGGGTAAAGTGACAATGTGTTTTGATTCGACACACGGATGGTGTTATAATAGTTTATATTGTTGTAAAAATGCGAATTATTGTTTGTGGAATTTTTTTAAATAAAAATAATAAGGGATTGTGAATTTTAAAGAATCAAAAATTGAAACTATTCAATATCTGTTGGTCTCAGATTAATAAATATTCATTTGTCCATGTATCTTAGCTTTGATACTGCAAGGGAAAAAATTAAAAACAGACTTTTGATAAGTTAGACTTTTTTTTTAACTATGATTTTATCCATTTCTAAATATGTATTAGTGTTGGTGCAATCTATGTGCTTCAATTATGAATAAAAATTTCGTATTGTACGAAGCTATCTTTAAAAATAAACTATTGATAGTTTCAATTACTCTATTATTGGAGATTGTACTAGAATTTATATCAAACGATATGATATAATATTATATGAAATCGTTCTTTCTATAGCGTCTTCTGTAAAAATCAGGTACGATATTTCTTTTCAACATGAGCTTTTCGATAACGACCAAGTCTTTACATCGTTTTCCAACATAATATGAAAATATTTATTTATTCGGCGCTCGTTTTTTTGCAAGAATTAAATTTCGCTCTCTCGTTTCTTATGTACGTAAGTAACGAAGGCTTAATTTTTCCTTTTCACAGTAATTGGGAGATTTCGCGTCCTTTTGTGCGTTCGTTTTTGAACTCGTCGCAAATACATTTCTAAAAACTTTTATTTAATAGTAGAAGGGCCTTTGCAAATTCTCAAAAGTGTAAATTATTTACCAAAATTTAATATTAGATCGCAAGTAAAATATGTTTCACTTATTATCAGTTCAATGTTTTTTTTAACATTCATATATTCGAACACAATCTATTCTATAAATTTGTTCGCAAATTATTCCATTAAAAGTACATGTTTATATGTGATATATTCAAAATTATAATCAGATCCTTGAGCATATTACGACGATGCTGCACGTGCTGTAATAAAATAAATAATTGGGATTTTATGTTTTCATGGAAGATATAATTGAGCTTTATAAACAAACTTAATTGAACGATTTATCTTTTTTTACCACTGCTCCTTAATACCCATTTAATTGGTATTGAAAAATCACCGCAATGAAATCGCTGCGCATTTTTTTCCCTTTTCATTTCGCATTGAAAAGCTAGTTGATGCTATGAATTGATATTTCTTAAATACCTGCGTTTATTTAATGCCTCTTTTCAAATGTAAAAGCTCAAATTGAGCGTGAAAAAAACTAATTGGAAAAATACAAAAATCTTGGTTAGATTTTTTTTAATTATTATGTTTATCTATTTATTAATTAGATATAAAATGTAAATATTAATATTAATATTATTATTTATTTAAAATATGATTTAAAAATCAAGATTTTTTTAGAATTCCTTTTACCATTTATATTAGTATCAAATTAATTACTATATATCTTTATTTCTTGAAAAAATCTTAAAGAAAATTTTCAATCTAACATAAGTTTTTTTACATATGACAAAAAAATATATGTTGAAAAAAATACGATTTCTCGTACACCTTGTGGTAGTAAAAGCTGTTCGTTTCATAACAAGCGGACTTCCGCAATAAGTACACGTAACAAAAGTGGCAAACTATGACCGTGCGAAAGAGACAAATCCATACTTTTACATCGACGAGAAAAAGAGAAAAGAAGCCTTCCCAGAAAAATCACTTCATACGCTTCAGTGTCACTTTAATTTTCCCGAGACGACTGCTCGCGCCCTAATAGAAAACTCCATAGTATGTTCGCAATCGTTGTACATTTATTTTTTCGTTATTATAAGAAAGTTTTCCATTCATTCTATTTTTTTTTGTAATAATCATAAATTAAAATCGTATTAAAGTTCATTTGAAAAATAATGAAATTAGTAAGAATTTTGATGAATACGAATACTTATATTTGATTAATAAAAAATGGATCTTGTATAATTAATTTTATCGTCTTCGTATTTAAACATAATTAAAGTACTTACATTATTTTAATTAATTGAATGTAAATTCTTGGTAACACAGCGTCGTTTCTTTCTAATTTTGATATAAAGCACTCACGTATACGTTATCTTAAATAAGTTGTAATGAATATGAACTTCCCATTGTTGATTTATTTATTTGTGTAAACATCATGAATGTGTGCGAATACACATAAGGAATCCTCGTGGGAGTAGTCAGCAGAAATAGGATTGTGTTCCCGGACACATTGGCGTACATTAGATTTATTCTACACATATTTTTGGATCCAGATGATATTAATTTTAGGGAATGAAATACTCATATACATCATAAGATTATTCTAGTTTTTTATTTTATTTTATTTGTTTATCTGTTGCCTTTTTCAGTAAAATAGGATTAAAAGCTAGACAAAGAAGAAAATATTCATCATCTATGATATTACATAAAATATTGCTATTGATACTTCTTTGCTGTTCAAATGTTCTATTAAATATGTTCTACATAATTTGAACAAAAACAATGTTGTTAAAGATGATTAACTCTCAATTATTCCAATTCAGATTACGAAGTCTAAAACAAAATAAAAAGACCATCAAATGGATCCAATTGAAAAATACATCTTCGAGAAAATTCGTAAGGCAAAATTTACGCCACTGTATGCAAAACATTCTTCAAAGCTCGCTTTAAAAACGCGTCTCCGTAAGCTGGCAAAGTGACATTGCCGTTCTCGTCTACAATAATAATTCGTGTTCAGCAAAGTAGCTTACCATTGCCGGTAAATTGTAATCCAAAATTGGGCGGGACTCCTTTGTAGTTAGCGTTTACGTGTAATTTTTATTTAAAAAGTCTCTAACATGCGAAGGGTAACTCCGGAACCTTCCCTTGGGACCAAAGAATGTTATTAAAAAAAATCTCAGATCGCTTACATACACAATTTCTTTTGAATTACATCGTTCGTTCGAATGTGTACGACTTTTCGCAAATTGAAAATGCAAATATTTTCAAAATTACTTATTATCAAAAATTTTCGCATCTGATTTAATTATTTTCATTGCACGATACTCGACATTGAAATTCTTTAATTTTATGACATTCATGATTATAATTATAAAAAAATAGTATCAAACTGATTATTAATTTTTTTAGTAAATACTTAAAATTCTCAAATAAGAAAATCTCAAAATACATATTCTGTTTCGAACAAAAGTAAAACCTTTTTTTATTCATCATTTTCCAATATATCTGATTATAGTTTTTCCACAAAAACACGCAATTTTCCATCAATTTCGACGACGAAAAAAAATTTCGAAAATCTCAAACGCGTTATTCAATATGGACTTAACATTTGGAGCGAGTCGCAGTCCGCAAATCCCCAGACATTAGGAGCAGTTAGAAAGCTAAATAGAATAAGGGGCGGGAAAACATCCCTAATCCGTGAACACTTGTCGATATGTTACACTGCGGGCTTACCGGGGGGCTATTAGATTTGTGCTACACCCCCTGCACCCCTCGAACATTATTTTGAACTGAGGACGTTTCGGCTTAACGTACTGGGTGCTCTGAAATGTCTTTTTTCTTCTTAGAGCGCAAGTGTGCTCGGCTGAGGAAACTTTTCCAATTTCGTATAGCTTATTTATTATGGTCGGTTTGTTTTTTTTTTTTTGCTTAAAATAAATTTCAGAGATTCTCGTACAGAAAATTTAATATTGTTTCATATTTTCTTGGTCATAAAAATGTATTGTTATCTTTTTGTGGAAAATTTAACATTTTCAAAAATGGATGTTGAAATAAAATATTTATTTTTTATCACATTATTTATTTCTAAGCGGATCAATATTCGATACATTTTGTATGCACATAAATAATTGATTACATTAATAATTAACAACTATTCAATTAAAATTATGCACATTTGAAACATCAGTGTGATTGTGTAATGATATGTTCATTAAATGGATATACATATTACATTTTTTTGGCTAAACTTAAAGTAATTTATGTAATTTTAAATATTTTCAAAAACATAACAGAAGTAGACTAGGCAACATTTAATTTAATCTAGACGCTAATAAGCGTAAAGTACATATAATAATTTATGACTAATTTTTCCTTAGTAATTCTAATTTTATTTAAATTTAACTCATCATTTTGACAATAATGATCGCACAACCAGTAATGTGCCTATTTTTGAATTAGTTAAATAATTCGGTTGACCTATAAATCTTATTAACACATTCTAAATACATTTCTAGAACTAATCAAAATGAAATTTTATACATTGATATGTTTATAGAAATAGATATAATTTTTATTACAATTAATCTTTCGTACATATATCTTTTAGAATTCGTCGATTTTATTTGAACTCTAGGCGTTTGAAATTTTATTATTATTTTCGTTGATCATTAACGTTGAATGTCTCGGAGATAATGACGATGATCGATGATCACTAGGATGACAAGCTGGACACGATGAACATTCAGTTTTCCTAGTGTTGCACATCGGACTCATATGTCCATGATCGGACTCTTTTTCTGTACGAAAAAAAAGAAAAAAAAATTTATATACAGCCTTTATAACGACTAATACTTAAAATTGAACGTTTTATAATTAAAATTTAACAATTGACATTTTGTAAAGCAAAAGTGTCAGAAAACTGATACGATCAAAAGCTATTTTTATGCAGTGATAAAAGAAAGGTAGTCAAGTATTGCTTAGTAGATAGTTGATTACTGAAACTATCATTTATCAAATGGATTCGGCTTGATGGTATGCGAATTTATAATACTTATCTATAATATAATACTAATAATCGGTGGAAATCGATATATCTGACAAAACCAAATCGTTGAATCAACATTACAAAATTATATTAAGGCGCAATATTATATTTATTACATACACCCAAATTAGTAATTTATTCATATTGAAAAATTCACAGCAAAAATTTTAAGCGACCCACTTTTTTACGAAAAAAAATCTACATGCATACTCATTTCGCGGGCGACATTGCGTGAAAATCGAACCTTCACCGTTGCCGACCAAAGCCCAAAGTCCATCGAGTTAAATAAAACGCATAATGAACGAGATGAATGGGCGACCCGTGACCGTTTCCGAAACCGTTTTCGAGTTCGAATCAATGGCGGCCATTGAGCACGGGCGTCGGGTTATTTACGCGCACAAACGCCCGCCAATCGGCTAAGTCCTTTGAGGGTACAAAGGGCCGAACACAGCGAAGCCTTCCCGTTCGAGTGTGTGTGTGTGTGTGTGTGTGTGTGTGTGTGTGTGTGTATGTTCGGTGCTCTCACGCCGAGTACATCCGTATTAATTATCCAACTGTAATTATCGCCATTGACGACGGGAAGCGCGCTGTGTGTGTCTCATTGAACGCGGCAGATGTAAACACCAAAAGGTGTCCCGATGGTTGAAAAGCGCTGATTTATTGGGTGTGTGTATATTCAGATTTTTCAATTTGGAAAAATTTTAAATCGATAAGATTTTTTAGTGATTTTCTAAGTAAAAATAAACTAATTTTCATACTATGTACTTAAAAAAAATATATATAATATATTTACCTCGTGAACTATTTCCGATAGCATAACTTCTAGGCGTATCATCTTTATAAACACTTGCGTGATCGTGTCTTTCCAAAGAAAGTCTCGCTACACTCCAAAGTGTATCTCTGTGTGGAAAATCAGAAGATCTTTCGTTCGAGCTCAAATTGATAACTTCCTTCAGTCCTCCTCTGTGATAATCGACCGGTTCTGTGGGAATGAGTTGGCGATCCCTGAAGTCGACTCCCATTTGTCTTTCGAACACTCTCGGGTTGGAATAAGTGTGTGAAGTTTCCGCAGATACATCTAAAGGTGGTTGATCTTCCCTTTCGAATGGTTCTGGATGTCTGAGGACTGGCGGAATCGGCAAACCTATTGGTAATGGAGGGCTCGAGTTGTTTTCGACTTTGAGGACGACTGGGGATGATGGTGTGTGTATGGGGATTGTAGGTAGTGGTGTTCTTGAACGGGCTTCGGATGTGTGATCCTGTAATTATAATAAAAAAAGCATGGGTTATTTTTTGTTTTCAATATTTCATTAGTGAATTTTTTTTTGTATTATTGCGAAACTATCACCGGGACGTAAAATAAGCTCAACTATTTAATATAGCGTAATTTTCCGAGTACATATTACGTTTGTAATGCATTTGGTCATGCAATCATATCTGATTTTTTTGAATAAGTGAACTCGATTAATAAATAAACGTTATAGATTTTATGAATTTTTAATGCAACGATAGCATGCACGTTTGTAGGTGTGGACTGCACTGAAAGGCAATGTCAACACACAGATTTGCACTGATTTCATTTGGGCTGAAAAGAAATTTCATCATATGTATTACGTATTGAAATACGTATTAGATTTGCAAAATGGAATAATTCAATTTTTTAATTATAGGAACCAAACATTCAAATATATTTGATTCTGAAACTAATGGTGAAAAATATTTATTTTCAGTTATTTTCGTTCGAATATTTTCGTAATAATTTCGTGATCGAACCAATTTTAGGCTAATTTTATTATTCCAAATACACTGTATATTGGTTAAATAAACGTAACGCGCAACAGTGACACGTAACCGTTATTTTCATAGACACGAATCCCCATAATGTTATCAGATTTTGAATTATTGAGTGAATAATCAGCCCCTAGCTGTAACTCGGTTTTTCCAAGTACCAAACATTATATTTATACATAATGCGACTTCATTGTAATATTAAATAGTTTTGATATATTTGGGAAAATAATATAATTAGTTTGATTTACAAATTCACTTTGCTTTGTATTTATGATTATAATATATGTTTTACTAAGTGTTCAAGTTTAGTAAATAAAGAATTTTTAGTTACATTAGAATAGTTGGCGTGCAAATGAAAAGCTTTGTACATAATAATGATCAATCATTTCTGTTGATCAGTGAACTGATAAATTTGTAATAGTGAAAAGATTGAATATAATAAATTTTTGTTTCATCAAATGCTTATAAAATATTTTTCTTTTGATGTATTTTTTTTTTTTTGAAAAAAAAAATTATTAAAGCCAGTGAATAACTTTACTGACAATGAGTAATATATGAATTAAAACTTTTATTTTTTTGTCAATTGTTTCGTTTTTGACCTAATTAAATTTTTTAAACGAGACAGATGTGCGGAAAATTAAATTATATTTGTCTACCCTGATTGAATTCCTTTTATGTATTTTTCACTACACCACGTGCGATCAAATAAATTTTCAAAAGTTCAATAGCAATGAATAGTATATAAAAATATATTCTTTCAATGTGAGAGATATTAAAGGTTTATTTTTTAATCCTACTTCTCAGATCAACAAAATGTGACAGATCATTTATGTAAGTACTGACCCTTTGACATCTCACTAATAATGCAAATCTAGTCCACTATGATAACTAGGATAGATCAATCAATTATTCAAAATATGGAATAACCATTTGTTCGGAATATAATCAAAGATGGCATTTCCTCCGACTAATAACGACACACCTTCGGTAAGCCAAGGCGATTTTTATTTTACTTTTAAATACCTCTGCAAAACTACACGAACCGACGACGAAAGCTCTCTGAAAGGTCGCGATTTGACATTTGCCCGAAAAAAAAGCACACAACTAAAAACTTATACACACACACACACACAATAGGCAAACAACATCTCATCATTTTTTATCGTCGCCGAGCTTTACCATTGTAGGACAAAGCGCCCGCTTCCCCTACGACTTTTTTGCACCCCCTGTTTCATTATGTATGCGTGCGCCGGCCGAGCTTCAGCTTTTTTACCATTCTGTATTTTTTCTACGGCTTTTTCGAGTATTAAATTAAATATGTCAACCGGGAGCCGTCGAAAAGTACGTATAAGTCGGGTGCGCTTTGATTTCTAAAGCTTCTACGGAGGCTTTAAATGCTAACGATGACGTTGATGTATGGGCGGCCATTCGCGCTAAAATGCTACGATTTCTGCGTAGAAAAATGTGCCGAGAGCGCACAATAATTAGCATTTCGGACAGGCTGTATTGTAATAAAAAACGGAGTGAAAATAAAAAGAGACTTTTAAAGGTTCGATTGATTGCGCGCGCTTACGTAAAGAGCGCGGTGTGATGAAGAGCGACATTTCGCCAAATTACCCGCCTTTTTTGTGTGATGATTTATTTGCGGAAAATGGATGATGTGTAAATATAATAGGTGTTAATACATTTAAAATTTCAAGAAATATCATAAGTTCAACTTGACGTTATAAATTATTAGTTCGGTAATCTAAACGTATTTTGCGATTTAAACAAATTTCATCTTGGCTCTATGTAAATATTATCGTTATTCAAAATTTAATTTTGTTGAATAAATAATTGACAAATTAATCGACGATTTCGCCTTGAGCAAGTGGTGCCATTGTACACAATGCGTACCGATCCACTTTATCAATTATTCAAATCAGTGGTTCTAAGCCGATGGGTTGCGTGTAAAATGTAATAATTATTTCGTATCATCATATGAAACTTATATATTGTCCATTGCAAGTTAATTTTTATTTTTATTTTAAAAGATAAATATTGTTGTATCTTAAATATCTATTTTGCTAAATAACATAAAATTAATATAATATCATCAAATTTTCTATTTTAACACAAAAAATCTTATATTAAAATATTAAATACTGAAACCACCTTTTCCGTCTCAAGCCAACAATATGCGGAACCCTTTCCACTCGTTTGGTGCGCTGGACGCACCAAGGCTCTATCACTTTATAGCTCAGAATTTGACATAGGTGTGCCAATTACAAAATTCGAAATATAATGCCGATTCTGTAAGTTTACCTACAAATATTTTACGCTGAATTGAATGACTATTGTAGATAAAACCTTGGAAAATGATCATCAACATATCTACTGCGGAAAAGCTCCGCGAGTGGAAGTGGTATTTCTATATATAATAATATCACTCAACTTTCATGATCAGTAAAAATCGAAAATACAACAAGTTCAAATCGTCGAAAAATTAAAACAATCATATCTTTTTATCAATTTTTTTTTCGATTCACAACAAAACCTAATCCGCAATCATTCCATAAACACCGGAACAAAACGATCAACTTTCCAAGAAAAACTCCATCCAAACTTGAACTAATCCATCAATTACGTCACAAAACAATCACCCTCATCACACACACACACAAAGCAACGAAAACAAATCCGAAACACAATGTTGATTTAATTAAAATACATCAATTGCGGCGCAATATCTCTCGACAAATACACACGCCGAAACATTTGCGCAGGGGCGCAGAACAAACGGCCCGCGCTCAGGGCTTAAACGGATAACATATTGTAAATGTACGAGGATTCGGCGTATCTTGAAGGCTCGGTTGACTTATTAATCGCGGCGGCCATTGTTCGCGGGCCCGACTTTGTTCCGGGTCAAATAGAGCGGATCGCAGCGCGACATGTGTAACATCCGGCGCTATCAAATATTTAAATTTTGCCGCGGATTGTTTTAACGCTGCGGCCTCGGGGACTCGGGGGGGCGCATGCATGGATGGGTGGATCGGATGGGTTTTTAATTTGTGGAAATTGCTTTGGATTTGTGTTTTGTGGGAAAATATGGTTGTCAAACATTGTTTGGTAAATGTGCCGATTCGAGTTTGGATGGATGATCATATGTATTGTATCGGAAAAGTTCAGGGACAGATCCGGAAATTTTTCAAATTTTCAAGTTTTTTTTTCGTTAAATATGAAATATTTATAGATCTATAACAGCAGTTGAATGATGTGCTAAAAAAAATTCTGTTTCCAAATAGTTCAGGAGTTTCAATGAAAAATAAAAAATCCGATGGGTTTTAAAATAATTATTTGAATATTCTATAATAAAAATTATTTGCTAATTACAAAAAAAATCTTCGGTTTTTTAAATATATAACTGGAAATATTTTAACGATTAGTGCCGCACGTGAAGATTTTTTGTATGTCATAAATGTTATTTAGTTTATTTGTGCCATGCTCCTCCCCCCTATCGAAATATTTAAATTACCTAATAAATTCTGAAACAAAAAACAAATAGCAATTTCCCCCAAAATATCCACAATAACAAGTACAGTTGAACTAGTCGCCTCACTTTTATTTAGCCAATAGAATTTCTTATTTTTTTCATACAATTATAACAGTTTTTCCACCTTTTTCGAAATATCAGGCTTACAATATCAAAAACACATTTTTGCATTTATTTTGCGAAAAAGATCGATGATTTCAAATATAGATACTTCACATGATTCGCAGGGGGGACGATTGCCCCTTTAGATCCATCTCTGGAAAAACTTTGTTAAAAAAAATTAATATATTTTTTTTCATTAATGAGTATATCAAATGACATTGGGATATTAAGATTAATGATATTTGTACCTGCTATGAAAAAATAATTAGAAAAAAAGAGCTATAACGATGACACATAAATCAATAAATGAACCACATCCGTTAACAATTTTAACCGAAAAACATTTCCATCGAGCATTCATCAATGGAAATTAATTGAAACGTTCCGAAAACAACCTCTAAACAAAATAAAACAGACAATAATCAAAGCAAACACCCACCCGACCCCCGTAAATAATTCGCGTACAACGAACGGGGAAGACTCTGTAACAATTACGCGCGATTATTGCGCAAACAATGGCCCACGCACTCGCGCTCGAACTCGCATAACACTCGTCGGAAACAAGGCACGAGCGTTTAAATGAATAATTCGAGTTTAATCCGGGGCTTATGCTGGATTCGTCACACTTGCCCTCTCGCTGGAGCGCCATTGTGCCACTATGGCGGCCCCTTCTAGTGCCTGCTCATTGTTGCTTTCTAGTGCCCAAGGGCTCGAGCAAATTACACTGCAAACACTTCATCACAGCTAAGCAACCGGAGATGGTGATTTAACAATTGCCGAATTATGATTTGGGCGTAGTCTTCGGGTGTTTCGTTTGGAAATATGATTTTGGATTTGATGAAAAATTTGTGTATGATGTACATTTGTACGTTGATGGTTTTAGTGTTGTTGGATGTGTCGTTTCGCACCGATCATTGGAATGAAGTGACAAGTTGAGTGGTTTTTTTTTATATGAATGTGGGTAGTGTTGACCTGAAAGGGTTGTTTTTTAGTATTCAAACTCATCGAAAATTACTTTCCCCTATCACTGCGTAATGGAAACACGCGATCGAGGGGAAATGTCCGGACTTTCTTTATATTTTAGAAAAACTTGTTTTGCAATGAATATTTTCGATCACTTGTACATAACAATAATAATGTGTTTTTTTTTTTAATTCATATTATCTAACCTATTGGTTCTTGAAAGTATTATAAGTGATATTTGACTTATTAATTAAAAAATGTAAGAGTAATTTGAAACCATATTGCTAATTCATCTTCCGAATCAAGTTTTTCATTCTTACCATCATATATTAGGAATATTCAATAAAACTAAATTTTTCAATAATATCACAGACATCTTGTTTTGCAATTCAAATTATATTGTAGGGTAACGACACCAGTAGTGGCACCATGTACCTGTAGTTGACCATCATTCAGAAAAACGTAAGAATTAAGATTTTTTTAAGGTGCAATAGATAAATTTTATTTATCGCACCCTTTCCGAAAGATTCTTGGATAACCTGATTTTTGCAAGAGACGGTCAATTAAAAGTGTTTTGGTCTATCCCCGATATCGTTACCCTATCCCCTATATATAATAGCGGATTTCTGTGTGTGTGTTCGTGTGTTCGATGAAGCTCGCGACTTTACAGTAAACAGTTTACAGTTTGGCTTTGTCTATATGTCATAATTGTAACAATAATAAATGAACTGATTTTATTAATTAAATATTAAATACTCAAATCGAGTACGGGCATCTATATATACTATATACTATAATCACTCGAGCTCGAAAATCTTTACCTCCAAATTTAGTATTTATGGTCATTATAATAACGTATAATTATATAATTATATAATATATATAATTATATAATTTTTGTAATTTTTATTTTACTACGTAATAGTATGGTTATAAATTCACAGCCGATGTTATCAACATCGGGCCTATACATTATCCTCTATATATAACAAACGCGCATCGACTTTTCGCAACGGAACGGTTATAAAATATTTTCGCATAGATTTAATTTTTTTAATATATAATCACGTAATTCACCGACGCTATTAACATCGGGCCTATACACTAGTAATATAATAGCGACGATTGCACACAAATTCATTCAACCGATCAGAAACTCCCTCAAAAACTCGATTCAATCGAAAACCCAAACAAAACAAAAACCACCCGCACCACAACCACCGTCCGCGACAAACACATCCGCACAACATCCCGAAAAGCACACGGCCAACATCATCGAACACCACTCAACCGACAGGCAAAGGTCGGGTCTTCCGACAATGGAGATTAGCGGCGTTTGGCGGCGGGCGGACGCGCACAGGCCAACACTCCGCCGAACCTATCGACATTTAACGACAACGATAACGGGGTATTTACTATTAGACTGCCGACTGCTATGACAAAGGGTTGCTCCTTTGGGGGGGGATGGGGGAGGGGGTGCCCGCTGGGAACCGGCCCCTCCCTCGGGGGCCGTCAGTTAAAGGTTAATCGTGGACAGAAGATTAAATGGAAGCACTGCTGGATTATTTTCCGATTATGAGTCGCTCTCGATGGCCTATCGTCCCCTTTCGGTTTGATTGGCGAGTGTGTTTTGCTTGCGTCGGGGCTTGATGATTTATTAACGCGGTAATCTAATATGTTAATTAATTGTTCGATATAATTGCTAAATTGTTGTGCGCTTAATTAGACAGATGTAAATGCGTCGTTTGTTGGTGAAGTGTCGGAGTTGTTTAAATTTTGTTGGAATTTTGGGCGAGTTTGTGGAATTTCGTGTATGATTTTTATATCGTCATCATATGTGCTCATTTTTTAACTTTTGATGGATGAAGATTTGTTCAATTTTGTATTAATTAATTTCAATTTCGGGAAGTTTTTATCTAATCTCTTTTTTCATTCATAACTAAAAAAAATTTCAATGTATTAAAATCATTATATGTTCAATTAATTCTAGCTTTTTTTTAAATTCTTTAGATTTCATTTAAATTTTCATTTCCATTTTCATCTTTCTGCGAGAATTTTACCCTAGCATCATTCAAATTATGATTTTTTCTTCTGATCCTCCACTCATATATTATTTGACCTAGATATTCAGTATTAAATGTTTACAAATGTAATATTATCCTTGTGTATAAAAAATAGCATGGAAAATAATTCCATTATTATGCTGCATATTATAAGCCTACTAGAATACAATTTATCATTTAACTTTCGAAAAGGGCACAGTAAAAAAATCTTATATAGAAAAAAGACGTAAACATAATTCGTGCTCGTATGGAGGGCGTCACAGTGAATGTCCGCAATAAATCTGCGCCTCGTCTAAAGCCATCATTCTTAAGCGAAATCATTGTCGTTTTGGTGTTGCACAACACGAACAAGACACCCTTAAGGGCTCTAGCTTTCCTCTCCCTCGGGCAGTGTTCCCGTCGAAGTCAAATCACGTCCTTAATAGATACTTTCGTCCTGATCGTTCCGCGGGAAAAACCAACGGGGAAAAATTGCGCACGAAATAAAATAACTCTTCCCGCTTTTCCCAGAAACAATGGCTCCTGCGAGTACTTAATGGCCGACGTAACAAACGCCACTCGCTTCGGAATTTTCTCGATTGTTTAAGAGCCCCGAATAAGGTAAAAATACTGTATCGTCAGGGTGTGACCCGGACGACCTTAAGGGTGTACAATAACACTTTTTATGTATGAATAACGCAAGTGTGGGACAAATTTCGTCAGAAAAAAGAGCAAATGTATATATAGATAAAGTGAATTATCATTTCTTATTATTAGCAATCTTACGATAAATTTATCAACATCATTTCTTATTTTTATATATGAAAATATACATCAGGTCAAATAGATAGTATTTTGATGATTTTTTATGTATCATATCGATTCTTTATACAATATTTCGTATGTATGTGGAGAGATGTACCACCCTTGTGCTTGTTTATTTTGCTTATTCCCCGTTGTGCAATTGTATCGAGCATAATAGGCAATAGAACGCCTCCGAGTGTCGCATCACTGCTCACATACGTGACTTGGACCAAATTCACTTTATAAAACACATAACACTTTCCGAAAGTATACGGAAAATTTACTATATGTCTCCGTTGAAGTATACGCCGAACGATTTTACATTTGCACATTTCTAAATCGATCCGTTTATTATTGGAAAATCGACGCAATTCTGTGATTATATCGAGACTATAAGTTATTTTATTTCATAGTAATTGTAAATTAAAATTGACAGTTTTTGAAGTATCAATATTTGATTCGATGAATAAAATTGTATCAAATACAATCCCAATTATATTTGACGCATATGTATGTAATACGATACGCCAACTAATTCTTTGACGAAAAACTTATTTTCTAACTGAAGGAAAACTTTAAAGATTATTTCGATCGGAAACAAATAAATAACGGTAGTTGGGATATTGGGGCGTATCCTCGGGGGGATGGTTTCAGGACACGTATTGGATTACACACACTGAAGACTTTTCAAAATCGTTTTCGCGCCGAACACGTGCCGCTTTTCCTACCGTTTTCCCGCTATCGAGTTACGGTCACCTTTTTATCAAATTTATTATACACGTACACTATTATCCGATTTATGCAATATAAGTTTCAAATTTGAACTAAAAACTAATTTTTCTATTTCGAATTTATCTCTTATATAATAAACTAATAACATTTCGCTTACAATCATCGTTCATACAAAGCCTCTCCATTACGCACTTATGGTCCACGTTGTTTCCCCGCGGCAAAATGATATATTGCCACAGGCACAAGTGGCGATTTTGTGTAGACAGCCATGTATAAAATATAAAACGGGGTTCTCTGTCCAAACAATTCATTTTAATCATTTTAAAAGGTTACCTCCCCATATGTGTCCGAATGACGGCGGCGGCAAACAAGCGCGCACGTTGAATAATGCCAATACGGATTTTCGATGGCATTTCGGCTCTAGTATTGTTGTATATGTATTTATCGTGTGATATACGATGAAAAATGAAACATTATATTCGGTGGAAGTCTAATATGTGTACAAAACAAGATTGATGTGGTGAAAAGTCGCTAATGCGGATTAAGGCGTAGTGAAGTACTTAATTATTACAATAGATTGTTTGATATCAATTTATCAATCTGAATTTCCATAAATTTGAAAACGAAATCGTTAAATTAATAATATTTAATTCATTAAAATTAGTCGATATTCAACGGTTTAGTGAACATACCGATTCTTATCGATCATTAAAGTTAAGCGAAATATGGAGTGATCTATAATAAGTAAATGTAAACACGTTTTGTTGGTCTGAAATCATTTTGATTATACGTACATTGTTTTGTATTTCTTTCATAAAAAAATATTATGATTCAAAATATTTCATTAAGACAAAAAAAGATTGAGCGATTCGACTGAATATTTACTATCAAAAAAAATCCAAGCATAATTTTAACACAATACTAGTTTCAGATAATTTTCAAAAATTCAAAGATTTCTAAAAACATATACATCATTTATTTGGGTATATTTAGTTAATGTCGAGTGAAACACGTCGTGGAAACGAGGCTGTCGTGCGAGTTCGCGCAACGACAAAAGGAAAGCGAATCTCGAAATTGACTTGTAATTTGTAATCAATTTGTCGGGCAAACAAAACTGGAGGAGAGCGCTCCTTAAGTACAGCCGTTTAATTAAATTAAGCCCTTTTGCAAAAAGGCACTCGGAGACGGTAATGAACACTCGAGAGCCCGGGAAATTGCTAGCGACGAAATGCTACTAACAAAAACATCGTCTGCGTACCCAATCTTAGGAATCATCGTCCCCTCGTTTTTAGATTTAAGGATGAAAAATAAGAAAAGAAAACAACCAGGCGAAATTACTTTGCATAATTTAACGGTGGGTATATTCAAAGTTTTCGCAACGTCGGTTCATGTGTGTTTCATATAATTCAGAATTAAAATTCTCTTGTATTTAAAAAAAATAGAACGTGTGTACAAACGTTATAATTATTTTTAAGGCTCTTAAATAATTTAGGCTTTAAATTCCTTATTTCTTACATTATACGTTTAACTCGATTAATTTAAATGCTTAAATACGTTGAAGACGGACGTTCAATGTTCTTCGTCCGTTATTTGTGAATCCTATTCAATCTGCTTAAATGAAAATTGAATTTTAATGAAGCTTAATCTCTTGTGCTTTAAATATCGGAAAAATTCTTCGTTAATTATTAAAAAAATACATCAAGTGGAATCTTCCTAGATACGCCATTGATTTTTCAACAAATTGTTAAAAATTTACATTTTCGCGATAAAAAAAGCCGTAAAACGATTTACAAAAATTGATTAACATTTATAAAAAGTGTAATTAAATTTATTTAAAAACATAAAATAAATTAACGGTAGCTGTAAACCATTTTCCAATCAATAAAACCTCCATTCATTTTAAAATTATGAAACAACAACTCGGTATAAAATCGTAAAAAACAAAACTTCAAATTCCAGCTTTCCATCTTCAATTTTCGTCACATTTCCACGGCGTAAAAGCCGCATTAAGCACACTTCATTATAGATTAGGTTACTTGGACATTATTTAATATTAATATTGCCACCGTGTTATATTTTCGATGGGTGGACCGAGTGGTGGGCCCATTGTCAACATTGAAATGTGTGCCCCGTTAAGTGATGGGTGGTCCGATCAAATATGGGATTGCCAGCTCGCTTAACTATTGATTAATGACAACCTATCACCGAAATTACACTACACTCGTGGCATACATTCGAACGATTTTATCGATGATTTTTTTGTCATTTTGTGTGCTCGGATTCGTGGGCGAGTGCCGGTTTCGAGGGTTAAATAAATAATTTGGACGGTTGATCTAATTTGCTCGGTGTGCGGGAAGAGAGTGGATTGTCAAAAATGTGGTGATGGTTTTGTATGCATTTTGTGTGAAAATACAACTTTTATAATGTTTTTAAAAAAAATGAACATAAAAATTTACATTTTTCAGGTATTTTTTAAATAATAGTTATCTGATTAGATATGTGAATGTTTGAAGTTTCATATAATATACAAATCGAAGGAGCTTTAAACAGAGATGTTTTTAAAAATACTGAACATTATGGATATCGTTTTTTTCTTTTAAAAAATAAATATCAAAAAGATGTATTTTCTCTTTAGTTCAGCTAGTTCTTTATAAGTAATAATGTATTTTAAACAGTTTTTTTTTATTGATATAGAAGTTTTTATTCATATTTATGGATAAATACTACTGTCAACTATGTTGTTACTTTCGTGAATATTATTAGTGTGTAAATGCGAAATTTTGATTTTTTTCTTAAAAATCGACATAGCCTGAAAACTATGATATTTTGTATTAAAGTATTTTTGGTTTCAAATGTTCCACATTTTAACATGACCCTATTTAATGCTTTACCTATTGGCTAACACTTCATATAATAAAATCATTTCAAAATATTTTCGATATTTTTCGAAGAAACTGAAATTACGCGAAAATTTTCAGTACTCAGAAAGTTAATCAGTTCAGAAAATTCCAAATATGTTTAATCATATATAAGGTTACGTCTTTTAAAACATTACTAAGAAAGTTCGAATTTCCTAGATTTTTTTTATACGCAAAGCGAATTTTTTTACATTAAAGGTCACTTTGGATGCTTGTCGCCTACTCGCTTACCAGAAATTACCATTTGTTGGCCACCAGGGTAATTACAGAGTTTACGACGTGCAAACATTGCCAAGTAATGAAGTGCCATCGAAACCGAACACTCTCGACATCGGACTAATTAACTAGCAGAGTTTCGCATCACGGTTATTTAAGGGCGTACTCGAATATATTCCGTGTTCATATGAAAAACCAATATCGATTCAATATGTTATATGATAAATTGTATATTGTGTACGTTCATGAAATTTAAAATAAGCGAAAATTGTAAGGATTGTTATATTAAATTTTTAATTTTTTTTTTGCTTTAATACAACAAACAAATCGGTTGGTTATATTTAAAAATATATTTTAAACGATTTAGTTTAATTAAAGAAATGAACGGAAAATACTTTCCAACAATTTCACATACAAATCGTCCCTTGCACGCCGAATTACAATTCACCACAAACTATGTATACAATTAAGGCATAAAAAACTTAAGTCGTTAAAACTTTTTAATTACCAAAGCGAATACGTGACTCGAATCACCCCATATTTTTTTCAAACTCAAACTCATACGAAATTTGACAATGAAAAATTACTAAATATATCAATCGTTCCGTTTTTCAGTTCGAACAAGTTAACAATCGCCCGATAAGTTAATTTTCGGATTCTTTTAAACTCTAAATTAATTAACATTTAGATGGTATAGGTTATTCGTATGGGTGGAGGCTCTCATGCTCGACTGCTTCTAATTACACGCGGTCACTCCAGTCGGGTTAGGCCTTCGCAATACGTCCAACATCTATTAAAACAATTATACGTTTACATTGTAGAGTCAACGTTGCTGTTTTAGAATTCACAAAATGTTACGATGAACATTACATAAAGTGTATTTTATTTCTATAATATAAAAGCAATTATCGATGATGTTCATTGTATAAATAGTTTCGATTAGTTTTCAGAATTTTCAGATAGGATTTTTATCTATTTTGTAATTAATTTGTGAAATATTGATATCTTTTTTAAATTGATTTCATATTCACTATACAATATATACGAATATATAAATTTGACCCAATTCGTTATCAGAAGTTATTCAACATATGTTTCACATCAATACAGCTCAAATTTCTATAGAATCAAATTACATTACACAACTCGTTCAAAATATTATTCAAAACATAACAATCAAATTTAAATCGAAAGTTCCGAATCGTCAAAAAATACACATACTAAAAAAACTCAATTAATCGATTGGAGGTCGATTCGGCGCTGACAAATACGACTCGTAAATAGTCCGCACAAAACGCCAAAAATACAAACACAAACTTAAATAAAGAGAGAAAAGGCTTTAGAATTATTTAATAGCCGAAAGCGACCAACTTTTGATCTCATTTCATGAAAGCTTTCACGTAAATAAACATGTCTGAATGGTGCGCGGCGCCTCATTAGGCCGCCGCCGTATAATCACCACGCCAAAGCCCCCTTTAGACGAAAACTGCTTTTAATACCCATATTCTGTGTAATTTGTGTGTGTGTAATAAGCGGGAATATGATTACATGCTAATTGAGGCACAATTCGAAATAAGCTGTGATTACAAATATTAGCGCAGGTGGAAAAGTGCGACGAGTGGATGCTAGTTGCTTTGGAGTGTTTAATTCTGTCGAGGTGAAATGCTCGTTAATTTATAGTAAATTTGTTTCTTTGAATGGGTTTCGTTTGAATTTGTGCCTTATGTTAATGCAACATAATTAGTTACTATTCAAAGTGATACTCGAGTTACTTGAATATGTATCACTTCCCCGCATAGTTTCAATTACAGAATTCAAGAATATTTTTGAAGTTTTTTAATACCAGATGTTCGTTTTTATTATATAGCAATAGAGGGAAGGTAGTTCTTAAATTTTCACTGTAATTATCCTTTTATCAAATGACCTTACAATTAAATCAATAATCATTTAACTTGAATAATCGTTTAATCGAGTATGTTTATTGCTCGATTATTTAATGATAATAATTAGTTGACATTCAAGAATTTTTCATAAAAAATATAAGGAACTAGTTATTGAAATTATTTTTTACAAAATTATATCAGATTAATCAAGTTATTTATATTTGTAATTGAATCGTATATTGTTTAACTTCAACGATCTATAACTGTACAATTGATCATATAAATTTAAATAATATTAAATCATTCGATGCATGCAGTTTTCTCTGTATTAAAACGTTAAAAAACCCTACAAATTAAAAGCACTCAACATATGTCCCGAATCGATATATTTATTTAACAATTCATAAGAGTGTAACGACGATAATCGGTCGATTGCGCGTACCGGGTAATTACTTTTGTGTCGTTTTATTCTCTGATCGATGTTTATCTGGATTGAAAACCCAACCTGGCCGTACATTCATATTGAAAACTATGCATAATTATAACACGGTATAAACATAGAAAGTCGGAGGGACTATTAAAATGGCGAACGGGTACAAAAGGGCCGGTCCCTTTTAATCAACGGGAGTAACTCGACCCGCGCTCGCCTCATCTATTATTGATAATTATTCAATAAAAGTCTGAAAATAAAAAGCGGTAAGCGCGTTGGAGAAATTAGGCTCGCATCAATTATTCATATCGAATCGAACGGACGGAATGAAAAGCATAATTTTGTATTTGTGTAAGGGAGTTGAATTCACGTGCGGATTATCGCAACAATACAATGTTTTGATGTGGAAATAAAATCTTGTATAGTTAATAAATAATTGACTCACCGAATCGACTCTGGCGGGTGAAGACCAAGAGGGTCTTGGAGATGTCACTCCGGTCCTTTGAGCAAGTTCTTCGTCTTCTGTTGTCTCTATGTCGACTGTTTCATCGTCGCTCAAATCTTCGACGCTATGCAATCCAGCTCTAGAAACGGATGCTCCGGCTTGAACTGGTCGAAATGCTGATTGATGAAACATTGGTTTGGATTCATAAATGCTGTTAGCATTTCTCCAAGAGATTAGCGATGATTCAGCTGCAGTGTGTCCGAAGAAAAGAGGAGATCCTCGCTTCAACCACGGCAAAGTATACGGAGAGAATGGAAATTGCGGATGTTGTTTGACTGCCTGACTTTGATGCCACATATAATCCATGACGAGACTCTTTGATAATGGTAGAGCTATTTCTGGGAACGGGGGTACTCTGGGTGTCGGAGCCGTCAAAGCTGGAGACGGACTCGTTACTGGAAAAGTGATACCAGAAGATAGAGGAGTTGGGCTTTCTGTGTGAATTTTTGCCTGCTTTGGGGGAGTAACACTCGAAGAACTGCGTTCACTCGATACTGACGATGAAGCCATAAGTCGTTTTCTAGTTCCACCATTGAACATAGCTTTGACATCTTCCCAGGCGTGAACAATTTCGTCCGGAGGCGTACCACTTAATTTCATGTGCCGTCGCCAAGAATTGAAATTAGCGGCATCTGGCTGTATGTATTTATCTCCGGCTCCCGTGCGATGAGAATGAAATATAAATTTATTCGGAGAGAAGAACAAAGCGCAGTACGAACACTTGATACATTTGGCTCTCGAAGAATTATATCTGGAGGGTAGGAAAGCCCCTCGACATCCCCAGGCGCATTCGTGGTGTACTGAGAATGCGAAATCATCGGGAAGTCTTGGTGGAGCATTGTCGCCTAAGAAAGACTTGCATAATCTTTCTGCTTCTCGTCTCGTGATCATTCCACATCTTCTAGAAGACACTGGCATGGCTCCAGCCCTCCTCAGGATCTCTAACTGGACTGGAGTGCACTGTACGCATGTTATACCCAAAGCTACTCGTCTGTTATGAATCTCATTATAACTGAATTGCTTCAATAGCGTATTAGATATTTGAGCTAAGCACAATCTCTCTTGTGCATCGATAACTAAAGATACAATCGGAATACCGTAAAGTAAGACAGTTCCAACCTGAAAATTGTATTAAAAATCAATAAATTAGATATCAAATCATTCTAAATAAATAATTTATAGTTTACTTGATTCGGCTTCGATGCATAGTGCTGGTGAGATAGATGCGAAACCTTTTGCTCCCGTGATTTCATCGCATGCGCGGGCAAAGCTGAAGCATCCATTCTGGAATGGTTAAGATATAATCTATTATTATTAAATTATAGCCACAAGTAAATAAAATTATATCTAAATAATTACTCAGAAACAGCGCCGTATTTAATCAACACAAATTGACGTTACCAACTGGCGTGGTCAATCGATGTTTGCCTTTTATTATTTTCCAATTCAATTCCCTTTGTTTATGCTCTTTGAAATAAAAGACTTTTTAATTAATTTATTTTGAATTTTATTGCATATCATGTCATTTTTAAGCCGAATTGGTATGTTAATATTGCAAAATTTCAATCATATTAACTCCGAAAATTATCTACAAAGATCATGGCTTAATTATCTTTTTCAATTTGAGAAATAATTGAAAGGTTTCGATTAATTGAATAATTTACTTCTATTTGATACAGTATTATATTTTCTTATTAAATATCGAACCATTTGTCCAGTATCCCAAAACCTAGTTAAGTCTGTGACCTTATTTGTATTGAATTCAACGATTTTCACCCGTTTCCCGACATTCGTCTTTAATCCATTGTCTCTCTTTCGTATCTGTATTTATTTATAATTAATTAATACGACGGTCTTAATGAAACTCGTTACTTGGCGATAAATCGATACAACGTTTGAGCAACTGTGGTCGAGTTTGAATTAATCGCAATCGAAATTTTAATTAATTCGAAAGCAGATCGAAGTCTAGCTGAAACTTCAATTAATGGAAGTTTACGTTGATTAATTTCAATTTTGTCACTAATGAGCGAAGCGAAGTGGTAAAACTTCAATATATAAATCAATTTTTACTTTAGTTTTTTTTTTATTTAATTTTAAACATAGGTAAAGCAAAATTATTTTGAAATTGTTATATTTATGAAAAAAATCTTGATTTGGATTTCTTTTTCGGGAATTTTAGAACAGAATTTTCGTATTAAAATTATTGGAAATAAATTTCCCAATTATTTTTAGTTTATATTTATTTCTTAAATTTGTTTCGAATATCATATTGAATTTCAAAAAGCGTTTTCTAAAATACTAGTTATGATTTTAATTTTCATGAATAAAAAATGTTAAAAACAGCTACATAAAAATATTACTAACTAATGAAAGCTTCGAGAACAAAATATTCAACGAACGCACAAAACGAAAAATCTCGAAATTCAAACAAAATATTACAATATCAGAGTTACCAACTTTAATCATTTTCCGTCTAGATTCAAATAATTTTGCCAACCCCGACAAAGACGAGCCCGCTACGGGGAGCGAAATTAAATAGAAATCGTATTGTGTTAGCACGACGAAACGCTACAATATTATTTCATATCAAACAGATTGAAATACCCTTAAATTTTATGCATAGAAATTGTACAACAAAGCAGTCTGTATAAATTCAAGCCGGCGAAGAAATAAAGAACGAAAGAGCGAGCACAGCGGCGTTAATATTAAATTTGTTTCCACTCGTTGAATTATCGTTCTTTAAATATTCAAATTAAACTGGCGGCCGAGCGGGAAGGAAAATGGAAAATGTATGGGTGTGTCCTTTTCTCGCAGGCTCCGCCTCGTGCATAAACACACACACACAATGCTTACATATATTCATACATACAATACAGTTAATTCTTTTCGTTTCATTCCTGATTCCTAAATATTGCGGTTCTCAAACTTTGATTTTGGGTTGGAGTTGTATTATATGGTACGGGTGTTAAAAATTTATTAGTTGCTCTTATAATTTAGTCATCTGATTTTTTTTAAATAAAATTATTCATATTTATAAACGATGTTACTTCATTTATTATTGTTGTTTCAGTTTTTTATTTGGATGTTATTTCAGACATTTTGAAAATTTTGTGATTTTTATTTAGTATATATAGATGAAAAACTTTTCAGAAATGAAAATATTTTTAATTTAAAGAAATTTTGATATAATAGAATTTTTATGATTAGAACGATTAGGTAATAAAAATAATATTTTTTTTTTTAATTAATAAAAACTTCAAATTAGAATTTTTTTATAAAACATTTAATTCTTAATTCTGTTATTGTGATCAAAGTTTTATAAACTTACTGATTCTTTGAATCGCATAGAACATTACGTTTTAAATCAATACGCCTATACTCGAGTTAAACTTTAAAAATATAAGAAAAAATATTTTTTTATTAAAACAACAAAGATAATATAACACAGGTTTTTTACACATCAAATTCAACTTTTTGAACTTCAAATTCAACCATCGGAAAGCACTATTAAGTTCATAGTAATCAACGAAATACATTTGCAACGTATTTGTAGTATAAAAAGTTGAATTTGAAGTGTAAACCTGTACCAAATTTGCAATTCTCCACCAGAAATGTTGCGAGAAAAACGATTATTTTTAAAACAACATTTGGATATGCTATAAGTATGGATATGATTTTCATCATACGACAAAAACGAAATCCACAATCAATCCGCAATAAACGCGCTGATTGCTCAAATCGAATCCGACTGCAAATATGGCCGCTTCGACGTTTGAGAAGTTCCGATTTACAGTCTCCGAGCAGAAGCAATTTGTCGACTCCGCGAAGCGATGACAAACGTCATTACGAGTTAATAAAAATCTCATTTCGACGAATCGCAGTATGGCGAGAGCGTTCCCGGAAAACGCGGAATCCACTCCCCTCGATGGTGGGTGGTGGTTGGGGGAGGGTTGAAAGCCACCCGAAGGCTTGAATTAATTGAAAACGAAGACCGAAAAACAAAACGTAATTACACAACGGGACGTCGCTCGTTTTAAATGTTTTCGCTGATTTTTTTTTTGTTTGGATGTTTTTTTATCATTTTAATTTATGATTTTAGTCGAAAGTAGAAAATTCAAAATTTTGAAACCATAATCTTGAATTATCTAATAAGGTTTTTGAATTAATTTAAATTTTTTAAAACAACTTTTTTGTTTTAAAAAATAGAGTTCGTATTAGTAGGTAGTGAAACCTTTTTTTTAATTTTCCTCTAAAGTGTATTTGTAAAATGTATTCAAATAATGAATTAAGTCGATATTCATATTTTAATATCAGAGTAGTTTTAATAATATAAAATTGAAATTTTCAGTTTCGTTTAAAGTATACTTAATGTTTATTGAATACGATCCAATCTCATTATAATTTATGGCGGATTTATTTCTAATTTTCAACTTGACAAATAAAATTATTAAATTAATAATTATCATCTTTGAGTTAAATTGAATAAAATCTGACAAAAAAAATGAGAATTTTCCAAGAAAAATTTATGAAACCACCAATTTTTTTGCTCTCTCTTTTTATGTTAATTAACGTTAACTAAAATTTTATGAAAACAAAATATTTGTTCAATATTTAAATATTTTCCGGATCAGCCTTATTTTATTAGATGATCAGTTAGTAATTTAACGCTTCTTCTGTAAAATGTATTATATAACAAAGTCCCAATAAAGCGTAGGTACTTCGTCAAGATATTGTGACAACCTCTCCGATAATGCAAAAAATTGTCTACTATCTATGCTGTCAAAAATATTGATACTGACCGTTCGTCATAATACTGATCACCATTTACCTTTTAATATAAACGGGCAGTATCAATGTTTAAATACTGACCACAAGCAAATTAAAACATGGACCACAAAACAGAGCTATTTTATATTTTATTCAAAGATAAAATTTAGAATACAACCCAACCCAACCCAAACAACCTAAATAACCCAACAACCCAACTCAAACCCAACAACCCAACTTAAAAAAAAAAAAAACAAAATATTCTCAATTGAAGTATCAAACCATACCATTTCAACCATCAATCCCGAACGATCAAATCGAATTAAAAACCCCATCCCAGCTCGAACCGATTAATCGTTCCGGCGCGCACACCGCGGGCGTCGCAGGGTTAAATTCATGGTTGCGCTGTCACAACAATGAACATTGTTTCCACTAGTCGTGCACATCCCTATTTGTGTTTCAATTATGGAGCCCGACGGTACACCGGCTCGAATCCCCGAGGGCAAACAGCGTTAACGAATTAGGGCCAACGGCCCTCCCTGGAGGGACTCGGGAGTTTGGGGAGGCGGGAGGAAGGCCCCGTGTGCAAATTCTTAAATCGAGTCGTCGTCGGGTGTGTCGAGTTGGTTTCGATTGGTGTTGATGGGTTTCTTGGTTCTCGTTTGAGTTTGGTGGTTTTGGTGGTCGTTAGTTGGTTTGTTCGATGGAGGTTTGTATCGTGTTTGGTTCCTGTTTTTCGTCGTCGGTGAAGAATATGTGAAAATGAGGATGAAAGAAAAGTTGTTGTTGTTGTTGTTGTGTGTTTGTGTGAAGATTGTATGGTGCGGCTTTTATTCGTTATGGGGGTTGCCGATATTGTTAGGTGGATTTTGAATTTATATTGGGGATGTTGTGTGTATTTTTTTTTATGAATTTTCTTGTGGTTTTTCTATGGAGGGTTGAAGAAGTTTTATTTAAAATGGGAAAATATTTAGTAAAAGTATATGAAACATCATTTTTTTAATGATATATAAAGATAGAGAAACTTTTTCAAATTTATAATAGGTAATTTTCTTGAAAATTTAATCATCTCATTTAGTAAAACGCAATAATAAAACGAAAATCAAAATGATAGCAGTAATAAAAAGTTTATTTTTTAAAACTATTATTTTATCAGGAAAAAAAATTAAATTCGTTAGAAAAATAAAAATTAATCATAATGAATTTATACACTCCATAATTAATAAACGGTATTTTGAATTATTAATAAATAATTATTATTATTAATTCATTCATTCATTCATAACTAAAATTTGATACCGTGATCAAAATTAAGTCCCGACAAATATAGTTTTGAACAAAAAAAGATTATTTTTCAAAATTTCTGAAAGTTTTTGTAATTATAAATCACCATAAATCAAAGCATAATCAAAAATTCTAAAAAAAAATTGTATAAAAATTGCTTGAAGTCTTTCAGTATAATGTTATACTGTATTCATTTTGTGTTGTGATATAAAAAAATAAATTATATTGTTAATTAACAATTTTTAATTTATTTTTTCAGATACTTCACAATGAATTTGAAAACAATCAACTTCAATATAATTGAGACCTTTCCACGAAACGATGAACGAAAATAATTAAGAAAGAAACAAAGTGAAATAATTAAAGAGCAGGTAATACCGCAGGGAGCTTAACCTACGACCTTTCGCGTTACAGCCCGTAAAATTACTTACTGAGCCACGGCACCGTAAATACATTCATAAACGGCTGCAGAAAACAACGATCGATATGCTAAGAAAGTGTATTTTATATATTGTGGTGTGTTATGTTCTTATTCGCTAAGTATCACAATATAATTAAAATTTAGCCGAGCTTGTGGAAACACTCAGCGGAAAAGCCTCTGAGAAAATGGGCTGTGGTACTATATAGGTTAAATGGAAAATTAAATGGTTGGCGGTTTGTTTTGTTCATTAGATAATTAAGCGATGTTTAATAGAATAAAATCGATTTAAATTCATGAAAAATGAAAAAGTTATCATATTATTTTAATTGAAAAAAAAATTGAGGATAGTTGAAAAATTACTTTCAAATAATCATATTGAGAAACAATTTAAATTTTGACTCAAATCAATCATACAATATCTGGAAGTATATTTTACATATTTAAATGATTTTTTAATTATTTTAAAAATAAAATGGTAGTCAAGAATTAATTAGCATAATTCAATCATTAAACATCGAATTATTTAAGTAAAAAATACTTACTTTTTTGATGATGACGAAGACATCGAACTGACAGCAGCCGAAATTTTTAACCAACAAACATTTTACAGAAAATTTTCCGAACTTCAATAAAAAAAAAACCAAGCAAAAATCGAAGGACCAAATCGAAACTTTCGAAATTCAAGCCAAAGCTCACACACAAATCAAAATTTGCCTGACAAACTTTGAAGACTGTTGGTTCGTGTCGCGACTGATGGGCGACTGGCCGTCATCCACTCGGGTGGGCGGTTCTTCTTTATGGCCCCGCCCCCGAAATCGGGCGACCAATCGGATTGCGCAATGCGGGGGTGGGCGGGGTTGAATCTTCCCTTTTTTCCGGAACTTCAATTTAAAACTTCGCATATTTCATGGGTGCTTTGTCGATTTTTAAATATGGAAAATCGCTTCGAGATGCATTTTATGTGATGCATTTCGTTTCATTTTATAATATTTAAATTAGTTTAATTTTTTTTTTATGAAATGTTTTTTCATGTGGCGTTTCAGATTGAAAAAGTTTCAAGTGGGAGTGGAAATTTTAGGTAATTATTAAAATTTATTTTATTTTTATAAAGTATATGTGTATTTTAGAATTTAGTGTTTCTCGATCTTATTTGTGCCATGTTCTTCTATGCTTCAAAAATTCCATGTCACCCCTCCATACCCAAATGATCCAAATAACAAGTACAGCTGAAACAGTCACTTCATACTAATTTATTCAATAAGACTGTTCAAATTTTTTGCCTGAAACATGCAAATATAACAGTGTTGTCATCTTTTTCTTTGAAAGTCAGGATCACAATATCAAAAATATATTTTTTAAATTTTTTCGACAAAATAAATAATAAATACTAATGATTTTAATATTGAAAATAGGGTCCACATCGGGAAATATAATATTATTTGACATTCATAGATACAGAAAGATTTGAAATTTTGTAGTTCCCGGAAAAACTCATTTCTTAAATTCATAAATAGATTTCAACAGAATAGAAAACATTTCAACATAGGTATGTTATTTTTGAAAAATAAAATACTATTAATATTTTAAAATAATCGTATGCTATTTATAACAATACAAACTACCTAATAATTGAAAATTTTAACTGAATTTTGAATGCATAACTGTGGTGACTCGAATATATCTTTTTTGTACTTTAGATGAAATCATTATTGATCTCAAATTATTTATATTATTATAATCAATTCACATATTCTATACGTATACACAACATGCGAATTTACTTTCAAAAATTTACGTCTACGAATATATTTTTTACGAATTTTCCTTTTATAGTTGTTACAAATTTTCACCATTCAGAAAAATCGTCAACGCTACTTCTATCACTTTCTTCATCCCGTTCTAAATTTCCCTCATCCATCACCAACGTTTCGGCCTCACCCAATTAATATTTACATACACGAACACCGTATCATCGCACATCGAAATTACACTGCACTTTTTGTCGCACTCAATAAATTAAATAGTGTCGCATCGAATTCCCGAGGGACACAATCGACGGGGGCGAAACATACAAAACCGAAACTAAATCCCCCCCGCGACATAAAGCGTGAAAGGTAATTTAGTCACAGCATGTTGACTTTTGTTCGAACCGAAAAAATTAAATATGTCCACCAACCCGCTTAATGGCGTGACGTCACAATTGGACGCTGATCGCACGATTTCGGCCAAATCGCGAAATTGGCTCGGGACCTTTGAAAAAGACTAGTTTTGATTGATATAACTTTTATATTTGATTTTACATATTATAATAAAACTGTTCAATGAATTTAAGACTTATAATATGATTGGATTGAAATTTATATGAAAGTATTTTATTATTAAATTGCATTTTTTAATGAACGGATATAAAGATTAAAAAAAATAATCGTTTTAATAATTGTTTGGTAGATGTCACATTTGCGGTAATAAACGGATGGATTTGTTCGCCGCAGTTTTATTGTTTTTCACCCTCCGCAATAGAAATATGCATGTCGTATTAAATATGCAATTTAGTTTATTGTATTCCCTCGTTTTTATTAATGCAGCTAGAAGAATTCATCGCCATTGAGATTGGCTAATAAAATGAAAGGAATTGCACCCATTGCGGCCATACGCGCCATTTGATTGAATAATGAACTCATAAAAAAGTAGAATAATTATTACGAATTATGACACTCATTTTGAGAAAATACGTTTTACTTATTAACGTTTTTATATATATATCTATTTATTATCATTTTATGATTTAATTCTTTTTCAGATCCGAGAAAATTGCTTTCTGCTAATTTTGCAGGGTGAGTTTTTTCCGATTGTTTTTAAATATTTAGTATATTGGGTAGGGTTCATTAGTGATAAATAAATAATGCAAATAGTTGTTTTACAATTTATTAGTAACATTGTATATCTTATAATTTTGGAGGCAAAGTACAGATAGAATGATAGAATACAAGTCGAAAGAAAAATATCATTATTAAATAACAATGCCATATTTCATGTTTTTTTTTTTTAATAATATATTTAACATAATTTCTTTTGCAAACATTTCAAATCGACTTTCTGTTACATTCACACAGCATCCAACTCTTATTGTGTAATTAGTCAACATTAATATAGAAACATATAGTTATAATATATATCAACACACATTTTAAAGACAAGATATATAAACTGAGTATTTTTTCAAAGGCAAATTCAACTTCAGTATTTTTCCCATATATGTATGTATAATATAATCAAGTATATTTATAAATATTTATGTGTAAGGAACAAAATAATTCAGGTGAACAGGCTGAAGGAACGATCTTTTAGTAAGTATGCAAAGGAGTTACATACTTTTCAAATAAAGATACAAATTCATAATGTTTCACATGCTTTTGCAATTTTCTTTTCAAGCTAGATCTTCGATTCAATAACCATTGTGTGTAAATAGATTGCAATTACAAAATAAAAAATGCTGTTTTATAATAATTAGCTACGAGAAATATATAATTTTTTTTTTTTTGATGAAAATATTACTTCTCTTAATTGACGAAATGATTTGTATCAAATCAGATTTTATATGTAATTTTAAAAGGCAGCAAAAATAAAACACATTTCATAGTTATTTTTTTCTATGTCTAATTGTAAGATGTACTTTAAAGTATTGATCAAGATAAAAATATATTAAACTTTATTTTAAAATCATTGAAGTTTTAGAGAATCACCTTTTATATTATAATACATAAAAAAACAAAACGATTTGGAAAATACAACAATTTTCATTTGCAAACGTGCAATAATGTTCACATAAATTTGATTTTTGATTTTTTAGTTTTTTTAAATATGTATGATTAAATTACGAACAATAAATAGAGCTTATTTATACAACATTAGAACTAGGTATTGTCTTTATATATGCCAGATCCTGGGGTTATGTAGAATTATAAAGAAATGACATTACCATACAGGTGATGATAAAACATGTGTGAAACATAGTAAGAAGTATTCGTTCCGGTTAAATATTTGAAATTGTATTGGTAAAGGGGAAAAAAACGATGTGTAATATTCATTAATTTGGCAATGTCAGTTCTTATATTCTATTTTAAGTTTTAATTTATTTTAAACAACGAAAAATTCTTATCACATCTACCATAAATATTAAACGATGATAATTTATGTACTTAGTGATTTTTTTCGAAAATCTGGCATGGATATTAGTCAACATTGAAAATATTTATGAGACATCTAACTTGTATACACTATTCAAAATTGTTAATTTTTATTACATTTAAAAATTATAATTATTACATTGAAGAAAACATTTTAAAAATACTGGAAAATCTTCATTATAAATTTGGACATATTTATGAGATATTAACGTGCAACAAGAGTTTTAAAACATTGACTTCAAGCTATGTTCATTTAAAGTAATGTTTGTTGAAAAGTTATTTTCAAAATATTTGTTGCTTAATCCACAAAACAATATGAGTTTACATTGTAAATGTGATCGGCAACTGATAAATAATCACGGAACAATGCAAAAAAAAAAGACAGAATATAAAGCGTTGCGGTCAAACTAATACTACATTAGAAGCTAATACGAAATATTGTATTTATATCTTGTATTATCTTCGATTAAAAAAAATACCAGGCACTGATCGTAATTAAAGCATTTCATAATAAATAATTACATTTACCACAATACAATAATTCAAAAATTGAAAAGTCATATCAATCGTATTCTAATGGATTTTATGTTATTTTACCCTCATCTAAAAAACATCAAGTCTTTTACAATAAATCTGCGTCCTTTTTATCTTAACTTTTTCCAACAATATATGCGTCAATATATTGACATACATGTTTTATATTCTTCTGTATATTCGGCAAGCTGCCATTTCTAATTTGATCTTGAAAATCAGATTTTGACAATCTCTTAAGGATATATTAGTCCCAAAACCAGCTGAAGTCCAGCGAGAAACTTCAAACTCAGATTATCCAAATATTAACAATTAATACTTAAGAGTTTGTCAAATTCGTACAATCGAACAAAAAACTAAAAAAAGGCCAAGAAAGCAAAAACATTGCAATCAATATGCTCACAAAAATATGTATTGTTCTTTTAACGATAAAATAATTGTAAACAAATGATTCCACTCGACATTTTATTTCATGCTTATTACAAATCTTACAGTATCATAATTTTCAAATATATAATTCCTCAAATTGCAAATATCAACAACTTTTTTTAATTTTGACTTATCATTAGAATTTCAGTGGCAAAACTAAATGCCGCTGATGTCTATAAAGGCTTACCAAATCTGACAATTAGTGCTATTTTCTTATCACTTAGCAATTCGCATTTCAAAGTTTTCACTACCGTCTGAACAAACCTAACCGCAAACTATACAGATATTTTCAGTTCACAACTTAATGAAAACATCTGATATCACAGTATCAAGAACTTGATATTTGCAAATTCAATATGCTCGAGTGGTTGCCATTATTTACTACTTTTTTAATGCATTTTAGCTGTCTTAAAACCAATTGTCATCTGTGTCATTCAATATCTACGATATTATAATGTATTTACGATGGTAATGAATTTTAAATACTTTTTAATTTTGTATCGAAGTAGTAAGAAGCCAATTTTATATATATATATATACACGCTTGAGATGATTTTTAATAAATTTAACACTGAATTTGTCATAAAATATGTATATAATCTATTACTGAAAAATCAATTAAATAATCAAAAGATCAATTCATAACTTCTAAATACTATTGATATATTTTCAATGTTTTTTTTTTACAAACAAGGTTTTCTCAAAATATGTAAGAATTTTCAAATAAATAGTTATAAGAACAAAATTTGGATCAAAGAAAGAAAAGAAGACTGTACTTCAAAATAAACAGCAAAGTCACGCATCTCATTTTTAAACAATATTGAAACAAAAAAATCATAATATTCTATTTTAATATAATCATTATACAATATATTTACAATAAAAAATAGGGTTTCTGAGCAAATAACAATAATGATAAATTAATATTTTAAAATACATTGATGTATGACTATTAAAAAAAATCTTTTCAAAATTTTATGCTAAGTTTAAGAGGCAAAACTTAAATAGCGAATTTTTACAAATTTAAGAGAGCAATAAAACTAAAATTATAAAATAATATTTAATAATAAAATGGTTGGTTATTTACAATTATAAGCTACTATGGCAGAACTCAAGACAGTTCAAAAAAAAATCGATTATAAGCTGTTAAAAAAGCACACACCAAAAAGTTTATTTTATTTTTTACTAAAAATCTGACATACAAAAACTTAATAAAAAATAAATATTTACTTGAAAAAAAAATAAATTGCAGTAAAGATTTTTGAATTACAAAAATAAAAATATTTCTTGGAATGTTAAAATTAAGGCTTGATACAACAATCAATAAAAATTATTAAAAAATATAAAATCTTATGTTTTTAAAGTGTATATTCAATTTGAAATTCAGAAAACATGATTAAATATAAGTGTCTAATATTATTTCAAT
>JAOXNN020000021.1:9105843-9116785 GCA_028571205.2 Hydropsyche betteni
AAGTTGATTGTTGCAAGACATAACCAAATGCGATAATGCTACGATCGTGCGTTTACGTACAGCCTATAATTACATAATATTGAAAAACTTAAAAACACGATTGATCATCGACTTGAAACATCAAAGAAAAATTAATAACGAATTTCAATAAAACTTTAAAAACTATACTGTTGACCTAAGGATGGTTTTTATATTCATTTTTCAAAATGTAATACATAATTATACTGTATTTATTGTATATATCTAATACATTAAACAACAAATTGGGATATATCATAATGCAGTTTAAAATTATAAAACTATGAATCAATTGAGTTATCAAATTGCAATCAGCTTCAGTTAATAATAAAAGTCAGGTAGTGGCAAGCAATAGATGGCAGGTTATTTTTTGACATTAATTTACTGTAACGGTACAGTGACCTGGACATATGATACGGGGAAATAGCCAGTGCGGCCATTCAGGCTTCCTTCATACCAATTCTCATCTACTTTGTTAATTAAAGTGATGACATCATTCTCCTACAAAATTACAAGACAAAACGATAAGCAAATGCAATTGAATTGTAATATAAGAAAATATTAGTTCGAGGGATTCTCGCATACCTTGAAACCTAGTTCGCCAGGATTCTCGGGTTCAAAGTCATATAGAGCAGTGCAAGCGGGCTTTTGATTAGCAGCTGGAGGTACCATAGGTGTCCTAGCAGGAGACTTCATCGGTGAAGGCAAAGGAGAGGCTAAACACAACACAAACACATTGTTTTTAAACGGTATAAGGATATGTGATGAATACTTCAAAAAGATAAACAGTCAAAATGTTGTAATTTCGAAATAAATATCACTTAGCATAGGTTGTTAGAAGTAAAGCATGCCTTTAAGATGAATCACGATTTAGTCAAGCATATGATTACTTTAGGTAGACCACACAACATAAAACTACAAATGTTATGCAGATTGCACACCTTTATTGCGTTCTTACATTGAAATAGTAATATTAATGGACAGGAAATATAATAAATACGGCAGATAAAATAAACTGCAAAGTATTTTGCAATGTACGTCTCACACAGGCCTTAGTTGCTTCAAGTGTGCAATAATATTAATTATCATTATATTATAGATAAAAATTCCAAAAAAAATTATGAAAACCGATTTAATTGTCTCACAGAGCAGTGCTCTTCGAACTGTATACTACTGGAACATCTTTAAGAGGAAATATTTCATATAATTTTTTAAAAATTATACATTTAATTTACCCAGTCAAAAAAATATTATCGAAAAATTATTTATCCATCTTCATTATAAATGTGTGGCCTGCCCTAATGGCTACAAAAAAAATCTGTTTTTTTTTATTAGTTGACATTCAAAATGATGGTGATAAGCACATTATGACAAAATGAAATCTTCAAATAAAACATTGACATTTATAGTAAAATAACCATAAAAAACAAATGTTAGTTAAAAGTGTAAACAAAAAACATAATATAAATTATGTATAATTAAAAGATGTGTCTTATTTTGTCCTAAAATTCTAATACACTAAGTTCTATTTTATTCACTGTTTGTTTGACAAAACGATAACATAATTTTGATGATAAAAATTTTCACCTACTAAAACTTCACATAATTATTAATGAAAATAAAACAGGAAACACAAAAATCTAAAACACATAACATGCTTTGAAACAAATAACACAAATTTCATAAAAATATTAATATTATATTGAATTACATGCATTATTAAATAATATACTGAATTACAAAGTAACCAAAAAGATTGAGAACAATTAAAAAAAAGAAATATGATCTACTGTCAACATATAAGACCAAAATTTGAAAATACATAAATGTAATAAAATCAAAAATTACTTCTACTTTTTAGTTAAATCTTAAAATTCAAACATTTTACTTTTATATTTTATAAAAAAAATACTCATTTTTTAAATATAAAGTTAATTTTATCAATTTTCAAAACAACAACCTTCCATATAATCATATCTTCCTTATCACATGATCATGTATGATTTCAATTAAAAAACATTGGACATATCAATCGAAAACTTTGATTATAATATTATGATAAAGACACACACGACCCTCACAGTTATACATATGAAAATTAAATTTTAACAGAAAAGACAAATGATTGAAAATTCATAATATTTTTTATATATTACCGTTGGTAGATCGTTGATTATTTTGAGAGTTTCCTCCTGGAAACAGTTCCAGGTTGTTGGGCTTGTGGATTGGAGAGCCAGCATTGGAACCTCCTAAAGAGGCATAATACATTTCAAAATACTACTATTTTATATCCATTATTGCTAGTGTTGCTCGCATCTTCCATTTATTTGTCATTAATAAGATAATTTAAATTTAAATTTTACAGTGGAATGCATTGATAATCTCCCTTTGATAACGATTATTTTTTATTCTTAAACTCGATAATATTACATAATGACATGTATTAATTTATCTTTTGATTTGTAAGAACATGAAAAAAAATCATATTCTTATATCGTTTTATCACCAGGTTTTTTTCTATGGTTTTATTGTTTCGTTTTATTTACATCCTTTTTTATTTTGTTTTCAAAAATTACCTGAAGTGGCACACATTAAACATTGAACGTAAAATAGCAAATTAAAAATAACAAATACACACTTAACATCATAGATTTATGAAAGAAACTCATGGATATTATAGGAAACCAATATAGTTTTCAAACACATATAGTAATCAACATCGGTAACATTGAAAAATGTATGACAATAGAAAACATCAAAAAGATTACACCAATACATTCCAGATCTTAAAACGCAAAGTTGAAAAAGGAAGGCGAAGAAACCATGCTAACATATATTTCAACATTTGAAAATATTGAAACATAAATCTGAATACTGGATGCATTTTATCATTGGGTATATATTTAAAGAAATAAGGGAAAATTAATGCAGATTTAAATAGATAATTATTCATTTAAAAAATAGGTAGGAAAACCCATGGAAATATCAGGAATGGATTAGAATATAGGCAAAAAATTAATATAAATATTGTGTTATGAGGAAATGAGTTGTTTAAATTAATTGTATTTTTATATGATAATATTTTCCAATATCAAATAACATCTCAAAAGATAACGCCACAAAGTAAAAGCTTGTATTGAAATGCCCAAAACATTCAATTTTTGTATCGAAATGACCTATATAAGAATCAAATAGAATAATCCTGTAAGATGACTTAGAAACAAACATAAAACCTCAAATCCGTAATCAGATTTTGAATATTTTTTTTTACAAAAGTGAACTAAAAAAGAAAATGAAAGATAAATTTTATACATGTAAATAGTAATAAGATACGTACCTATCAATTATAAGATCCTAAAATTCTATAAAAACAAAAAGCTTTATTTATATTGTTTAAATTTAAGAAACCACTCTAGGACCAGCAGCATTTGATAGAAAATTAGATAAATAATATTTACAATTTCATATATTATTATTTAAGCTAAACGAAAATGAAAATATATATTGCATACAAAATACCATAATAATATATATAGACTTCATATTTACAATGGAATTTCACATGTTAAGATAATAAGTTTCATTCATTTAATTACTCGTAAATATGAAAATTGAAATATATTATCAAAACACATGATTTTACACAATCCTTGAACATATCATAAAATATATAGTTCGTCTTTAATAAAAAGAAATCATAAAAATTATGAAAGGTAGTTAATTTTGAAATATTTTTATGTTATAAAACATTTAACATTTTCATGAAAAAACGTTTTAAAGAGATAGAAATACAAAAGTTGTAAAATCAATATTTTTAGTTACATAGTTTCAGTTTGATAAAATTATGTAGAATACATTTTACAAATATATATTTATAATACTTCACAAATCCCTCACTAAAATATTTTATAAAACTAAAACATAATACAAAATTAAAATGACTTACCGAAATTTTAATAATTTAAACAAATATAACTAAAAAATAAAAATTAAGTGACCTTCACCATTAGACCCCACCCAAGTGCCAGATGCAAACATGCGTCAACTCTATTGAGAATGTTTTGTGCAGTTTGGTTAGTTAATTTTAGTATTTTGAATGAATAATAATAAAAAATGAATTTAGATTAACCTCCACCTTGAAGTATCTTATAATTTTAAGAAAATAAAAAAATGAAAGAAAAAAACAAAAAAAAATCACCTGACCACGGATCCAAGTTTGCATTATGTTGAGAGGGAGGGCGACGAGGAGGCTGTCCTCCTTTATTTTGCCACCCTCCGCTAACACCGTTACCGCTTCTATCCCACGGGGCAATGAAAGAATCGTCCCAAGCACTATTGATATTAGTCATTTTTTTATCGCTAATATTTGAACTTTTACTATGTGTTATCTTAGATGTGTTGTTGTGAACAGTCCAATTGGTTTGTTTGGATATGTTGCCTATAGAAGAACTGTGTTTGAGATTGGAACTGACACGGGGACGGGACAGGTTGCGGTTGGATCCATGGGTACTTCCTATTACAGGATGGGAATTAATGGAATGCGAGGGTCTACCATTATTAAAACCGTGAGGTGCATCTCCAGAGACTCCGTCAATATTCAGGTCAGCCAATGTCTTTGGTACGAATTCCAATTTAGGTCGTGATGCCGCTTCTTCCATCCTGAAAAATAAATAAGATACAGAACGAGGAATTTAAATTTGAAAAAAAAAAAATCATTTTAAGACATACTTTTCATGCAAGTTTTCAACTAATAGTTTCAATATTTCCGTGCATTGTTGATGATATTCCATGAGTCCATCTGCAAAGGATGTTAGTTGTGCGAGTTGTTCCACCTATAAAAATATACATTGTTTATTAGCAAATTAATATCTATAATATGTGTGGAAAATAAAAATTGAAAAACTCACTTCATTGTCCAGCAAGTTGAACATGCCCAACTGCGCTAGGTGCAACGATTCGGCAAATTTCTCTTCGGCTTGCTTTATCTCATCATCTGTATAATGAGAGCCTGATCAACAAGAATCCGCCCTCGCACAGCATAAAATATTTCCCAATAAAGGAAACACGTTATGTAATACAAGTATGGCAAAATAAAAGGATGATAAAAAGGTACAAACCAAATCATAAATGCAGCAACCACGAAAATAATAGTGATCCCAAAAAAAAAATCGCAAAACAGGATTTCAAATCATGAATCAATGAGATATCACCCATAATTATGATATGAAGATTTTCGGTTCCAAAATTATATCAGGAAAGGATCATGAAACAAACGGGGCGGAAAACAAATCTAAATTAGTAAAAAAAAAACTGAACACATATAAGTACCCACTTTACATGGTTTAATTAAAAATATAGGTATATTAAAAAAAAATTATGTAATTATAAATTTTAAGATCAAAGTGATAGTCCATGTAATTTGGGAAACTTGCACTTATTAATAATCAACCTGTTACACCATCTAATTTGAAGCAATATTACCATCATAATATTCCGCTTTTGGATCAAATTGCAAAAGTTAAAAGCGATTGTAAAATAATTATACAATAGCATAATATTGATTTAACTCAAAAAATAGCATAATATTGATGAAAATATAATATAACCAAATTCTACTGTAAAACATTTTACGTTGAAAAATGTAGCTACATAAATTGGCAGCACAATAATATGTGTAAGGAATTATCCCAAGATTTCAGGATCTTCCATTGGAAAACGTACCCTGTCTTGCAGAATATTGATTATGTGAGGGACTGCCATATGGACTCATTCGACCAACTAATAAAAATATATAAATTTTTCAAGAAACAGGAAACATCTAATAATATATTTAAAAAATCGTTCTCTTTTATAGCTATTCAGAAACATTCACAAAACAGTTTATTTGACTCATATCTACTTATATTATAGTCGATCCTTGAGCAAAATTATTGGAAGCAATGTGAATGTAAGCATAAAATCAATTAAATATTTCAAATCAATATTCTTTTACAATTCATTCCCATTAAAATCCATAGACGGCAACTATTATTTTCACAAATAAAAGCTGTTTTAAAGCAATCAAAATATTAAAACAAATACACTGTTTCAAATTTAAAGTTAGTTTCCAAGACTAATTTCAATAAAATGTGTAAATAATACTAGGGGTCGGAAAGACTAATCACCTTTCGCTTGTCTTCTTCTTTTACAATCAAAGTCCAGTCTTCTACCTTGCAGCTTTTTCCGGTGATACTGAACAAATTATAATTACAAATTAGTAAATTTGTAGAAAATATAATGTTTTTTTTTTCATAAAGCAATCGAATATAATTACCATAACTTCTTTCAAATCTTTGTTCTGTAATTGATGTAAAGGTTCTAGGAAATTCTGCTTAATATTATCATCGAGAGAATATTTTATATCTGCCATTTGCTTCATAGATTCTCCCATTTCGAGCAAACTATGAGCTGAAAATAATGGAACAAATTTATAACGAATGTCAATTTTATACAATAAATTATTTTTTATTGATTACTTACAAAAGATACTATCTTCGCCTAATTTTTTTCCATAAAGAAGCATACAATCACCGAGGACACCTTCCGGTTGTGGATAAGTATTACTCTTAGCTTGACCAGACAATTTTGAAATACCTTTGACGGCTGCCATCTTAGCACGCGCCGTTGGATTGGGCTGTAAGAATTCTTTCGTTTTCAACTGAAGTTCTTCAACTAATTCGACGGTAACATCAGTTTTCTACAATCACAAAAAAATTATATATAAATACATACAAAACACAATCGTTTAAAAAACGTAAAAAAAAAACTCACTCTTTCCATTTCCACAAAGTCCAAATCCAATTTCGTGCCCTCGGCACCTCCCATTTTTTCTGTGACATACTGAAAATATACAAAACACATTATTACAATGAAACAGGTTATTTTGTTTAGTAATAATATACGTACATATTTTCATTTTTGTTATTTATCAGGCAGAATTAGTTATTGCACCATAATTTTTTCGTTAAATCGAAGAATTTTTTTATAACAATTTAAATTTAGTAATACAATATTGATCGTATATAAATGTTAATATCAAATCATCATCGTATGTCATCTATAATATATCATATAATATTAATTGCAAGATAAAAACTTTAATTTTCCTTAACATACCGAAACGTAATTCTCGATTAACATATAACAAACACAGAAACAATCATACGCAATCGCGTCCATCTATCAACCTAATCAAACGTCGCTCAACTTCAACAAAAAGCAAAATTTCGACCATCAACTACATTTCGCTATACATCGATCCAATTTACACCGCCGTATTTGTGAACCGCAAAATTTCACATGACCACACCACATTGACCATCGGTCCCGCCGAGACCACATCCAAACGGGGATTCGTCAGCCATCACTAGGTTAGATCACCACACAGATGCCTTCATCAAAAGCACAAGGGTCCTAGTTGGCCATGTCACGGTCACGGGCCGAACTGGGCCACCGGGACACGACGAGGGCCGCTCAAAATCAAGGTTCTCCGCCCCGCTTCGCGATCGCTCGTCCCGCGGGACGGCCCGGTCGGGACGACTGCGAGGCTTTCGGTCCAGATTGACAAAATGGACGCTTCGGACCTTATAATTGAATTTGGCGATTGCGAAACGGACGTGTTAATTGTCGGATCGCGACGAAAACGAGCGGAACGAATCTCGGGGGGTCGTTAACGGTGAAATGTTGCCGAGTCTGCGGGATTTGCGGGTGACGTTTCGTTAAAAATGTGAGGTCGATGGGTTTTTTTTTTTTCAGCGCGTGCAATTTCAATTTGACGTCGATCATAAACGTCACTCGGAGGTGAATCCGTATAAATTGAAATAGAACGCGAGAAAAAAAAAACTTTTCGAATATTGGTATACTTTTCCACTTTGGAATTCAACAGCTGGTGTCGTAAGTTTTTTCGATACAGGTAAAGTTTCGTCATAATTTATTGAGTGAAAACGTTTGAATGAATCGAAAAATCTTTGCAAACCGAAATTGAACAAAAGCTTCGGACCACAATGGTGTTACGAGCTGACCTGTTATTGTGATAAATTTTAATTGCGTTTATATAAGTACGTACAGTGGATCAAAGATTTATTAAAAAGTATATAAAAGTAAAAACAATTTTTTTATATTGTGAAACATTAGAGTAAGTTATGATTTTACAATAATCATTTAAATCGTTACAAAAAATAATAAAAATCAGAAAACTTAACGCCGACTTTATATTTGTAGATATGTTACGGTTTATGTTGTTAATTTTAACAAAATTTTGAAATGTCAAGAAATTCTAGTTCAATATTTACTTGTATTACATACTAATAAAAAAATCTTCTGAGTAATTCAAATAAAAAAATAAATAAAAACTCGGAAAAACTTAAGCGATATGTCATAGCTAGAAGGGCATATTGTACGCAGTTTCATGATGAGTTTTCCAAGTGTAATAATAAAAAAATAATAATACAAACGTCATGTATTATTAAAAAAAATATAAATACTCAACAGCATTAAAACGTGAACATTGGATTGACATTTTCCCAAAAATTTGAACAACCGCAATTTTTTTCAAAAAAAAAATTCTCACACAGAAATTCAACAAAATCATTCCTTTCATACCGAAAACACAAAAATCGTTACATTTTTTTTTTCACACAAACCTAACAAAAAGACGTTAACACTTCGAAATCCCCGAAAAATCCCCAAATAGAACGACCTTGAATCCCACAACCAAATTCGGACGCAACAAGGCACAGTCGGAAGGACGAACGGCGCAGAAGAACCGTGAACGGGAAAACCGGCCGTAAATAGGTCAAGGGAGGGTTAGAGCCTGAAAGCGCGGAGTCCCGAGGGGGGCGCGCGCCCGGGGGCGGTGTCCCCGCCGGGGGGAAGGGCGGGGGCCGGCGGGGAGGGGGGTCGCGACGGGGACAGGCGGGATCAATAACAAACCGGGGAGACCCCCGAAACGGGGAAACCCCTTCTCTGCACGTTGGCACGGTGTTGAGGCGCGTCTACACTGCGATTCGACGGTTGTGACCGTCGGTTGTTACTGTTAAGTTATGGATGGCGGTTGAGGGATTTGAATGTTGAACGGTTGGAAGCGGGTGGAGTTTGGGGGGATGATGGATGGGTTGTGAAAATCGTATGGTGAAAGTTTCGAATTGAAGTAATGAAAGTCGGTCAATGTGATGGTTCATAAATATTTTGAAATCGGAAATGAGTAAACATGTAATTTTCGAAAGGACAAAGAAAAGGTAATCTTATTTAAACAATGAACTACTATAAAATTTATCAAATAATAATTGACATGCGTAAAGATTATTATATCAGTACGCTTCAACAAGCTAGCCGATGACACAGTTTTCGAAAACGGTAATTAAAGAAATCTCGAGATATTTCAAAAAACTACATATTTCAGCGATATAACACAACAACAAAAAAAAGATTTTAGTTCCCACCAATACTAACAATTTTAAAACCAACCCCACCTAACATATCGAAACAGCTGAAAAGCTACACGATCCATCGAAAATCACATTGAATCACCTGGTGAATTTCTACCTCAACACTCACGAAGCTAATATCACTCCTACCGAGTACCCAATCCATATCTGTATTATCACATATTCACGAGCGAACGTTCACATGTACATACGTGATGCGCGTTTACGCACTTTTTGACACGCGCCATATTTATTGTTATGACGCCGCTGCCGGGACGTATAAATAAGCTTTGGGAAAATGAACCGCGATCGGAAAAGCCATTATACGAGGAAAAAAAAGTCGAATATTCGTCACTGAAATATATAACTCGACGACTAGTGTGAGTTGAAAACGTTTTATGTTAAATTCGAATAAAAAAATATTCATTTCCGATAAAAATTTCTTGAAATGAATCGTAGATAAAATTTTAATATGCTGATAAGAAATAGTGATTGACGACAATATAAATAGTCGATATTTATATGAAGAAATTAAAAACCAATCTCGAGGACAATATTATCGATATCGTACTGACATAATGAATATTATGTTTATATATGGATACGAAAATCGCACAGACATAATCAGGTTACGCACGGAAGCGTATAAAAGAACTGTACAAGAAAGGTATCAATAGGGGGAAAAATTAGATTCGATATTCGGTTCTACTGAATGCTTCTTTTATATTATGGAAAAGTGTGCGTATCGTATTGGAAACACACTGGTGGTAAATACAATACGATTACGCGAACGAAACTAGGATACGGCCGTACAATGGGTGGAAAAGCCAAATTTATCCCGGGGAAGAAGGAAAATTCTCGCCGTTATATAAATAATAGTGACTGTCTTTCTTATTGTGTCAGGTCTGACAAGCGAAAATTGATGCGCAATGGACGTCAATTATGATCCATTTAGCTCGTAAATATGATTTATCGTAAGATAAATATCGATATTGAGGCTGTTAGCACGTGAGTAATTTTATATATTATTTTTTTTAACGTTAACACACGAAATTTCACAACAAGTTACAAATAAATACAGAACTAGAACTACGAATATTTTGAACGATGCTTATTAATGAAAATTTAGTACAAAGAGATTTTACAATGTGAAAGTTTTTCACTGAACAACAGTTATGCATCCCGAAGGACCGAAGTTCTGAAAACTCTACACAACACTAAAAGCGCAAAAACCGAAAAAAAGCAAATAACACTGCTTTCAGTTTCTCGTAATTAAAAATCGCAAATTGTTTCATAAAACCGACGAGACGGCAATGAATTAATTTCGAGATACGTATATAAAAATGGGATAAAGTAAACTGCACATTTTAATCCGAAAAGGCACGTTAAAATTTAGTTCATGTTCTTGACGGTAGGGGCGCTGGACGGTAGGAGCGCTGGACGGGAGGGGGTCATTTTGA
>JAOXNN020000021.1:9118687-9133699 GCA_028571205.2 Hydropsyche betteni
CCTCCCGTCCAGCGCTCCTACCGTCCAGCGCCCCTACCGTCAAGAACATGAACTAAATTTTAACGCGCGTTTTCGGAATTTACCGAGCCGATAATTGGCACCCATATAAAAATTATCTAATCTCACGTTCGAATCGGTAAATTATCTCATTTTCACGAATAAATAAATACATGTGTGTGTATATTAAAAAAAACAGTAAAGAATTAACTGTGTCATTCATTACCTGGTTGGCTTTATTGATCTGCTTCTTGAGCCCTGCGAACGCCATGGCTGCTGTTTTTCAAATACCCCGCCAACCACCACCGAAACGGCGGTTTTTCTAATAATCCGACGGATCAAATGAGATTAAATCCTGAAACAAATATAAAAATATATATTAAATTATATTACGTGAAAGAAAATTACTGTAAAAACCCAATGAACCTGAAAAATCATCGATTGCTTAACAAAATAATTTTCACATGAATGAAAATTGATATTATTCATAATATTCTAAATATAATACATTTAGATGTAAAAATAAATTTGTAGATATTAATCATATAAAAAATTTCCAAGAATCTTTCAATTTAAAATTTAATTTTCACGCGTAATACATCTAGTAATTTATTCAAAATCTTTTTGTTATCGCCAGATTCAAATTTACGCAATTTCTCAAAGAACACATCTACCGTATAAGTCGCAAGATAAATGTACGACATAACGATAACGACGAGCCTACGATAAATTTTCATCAGCACGCGGAAAACCCGCCGATTTTCCGCCCCCGCGAACAGCTCACGTTATAACACAAGGGAAGAAACAGTAAAGTCCCCCGAAATTTCGCGGAAATAAATTGATTCTGCGGAGGGCGAAGTCGAAATTCAATAAAATTTCGCTAAGTACAAGAGCGACGAGACATGCCGGGAAACGTGCACGAATAACCTCGTTCGAGTGTCGGCCTCCGTTTGAGGACAAACAATTATTTTTTACGAGTCGGAATAAGGAAAGATTTTTTTCGTAGGGTAAATAAACGCCGGAGCGAATGTGACAGGGGATGACAGTGCAAAGAAAGGCGGTAAAAAAATGTATAGGAATATGGAAATGACGGAGGTTGTGACGGAGATGACAAAAACGTCAGAGGTTTTACGTAAAATTCTCGCGACGTCAATCAATATTTTCGTAGATTGTATATATTTTTATGCGATTCTGTATTGATTTGTTTTTAACATGCAATATGCATCTTTATGCAGAATAATATTAAATATATATATAACATTATTCTCTGTTGTAGAATTCCATATTTTCACAAAAATATGATATGAAATGTTGTGGGTTAATATTATATCATGAACTGAAAAATCGTGCTGTACGAATGTTGCAAAAATAATCAAAGTTAAATGTTTTGAACTTGGTTGATATCAGTAGCGGCTTGACACTATCGTTATGAAAACTTTAGTAATATGTTTTCGTCATGGTAACTTCACGATTTTTTTAATGAAAAATTCATTTTTCGTATTTCAAAACGTCGCACACAAATATGACTGGTATAATAGAATAGTGTGCGTTTCAGTTATTCGATAAACAGTAGTCAATTTTCATAATAACGCACCAGTTTTACGTGGCATTAACCAAATTCATTAATTACACCGTTGAACACTGAAAGAAAATCATTTTCATACACAATTCGACGCATACAAAATGTGCCATGTATGTTTTAGTTTAACACAACGCCACTAATTACCCTCTAACGAAGTGACGCCTAGTTTTCTCACTTTTCAACTAAATAAAAAATTTAATTCATCACATCAAAGAATAATATAATTTGGATATTTTTTCGCATATGACCCGATTTACTATTTGCACATGGTAGCGCTCAATACGCTCGTAAGTATAGATATGAAAGTGGCGGAGCACATTGCCGATAAAATAATTCGATAATCTGAAAACATTACGATAATTACAACATTATCGATAAGAATCACGTGTGCTTTAGATTTTCCGAGTTTTTCGCAGTCTGACGAATGCGTGAACATACGAAGTCACGAAGTATGTATAATACATATACGCGACCTATTTATTCTTTGATACGAAGATAAGGCGGTAGTAAATTTTATTATAATTCACAAAAAAATACGTCGCATAGTTTGAAGTGAACTACTGAAAACTGTTTCAGATTCAAAAACACGTATGTAAGCCCCTTATAATGTATACAGAGTGAATTTCGCGCACGAACTGTCAAAGCGTTATATTGTGTACGAAAAATGAGTGCAAAAAAAATGTCGGAAAAATAAATTTCGAGTTTGAAAAAAGTTCGCGCCGAGACGTTGCCGACCATCTGCCGCTTTTCGCAATATCCTGAACGTATCGTTGTTCTGAATTTCAGAGAGCACATACCAAAAGGCTGCGGACGAGCTTTATGAGTTACGAAATTTTCGCCGTTTCCTTAGCATTTCCCGGCTTTTTTTTTAGGGTCCGCGGCTAACTTTCGCGACCGCAATACCGAGAATAGCGAGTTTTGAATTAAACAAGCCGCCGAGTTACAGAAATCCGGATTTCATATAGAGAGGTGTAATATAAACGTGAAATATAATTGCTTCGACAGGTTAATACAGGATTAGATCATAATAAGTTGAGTAACCCGACCTATGTATAAACATGACCCTCGAGTGCTTTTAAGCCGATTTAAAGGGTATAAATTTTCCGATTTTCAGCGTTAATACCGAATCCCGATCGCGTATGTGTGTTATCTGAATACGTGGAAGTTTTCAGGTAAAGGGTATCGAATTAGTTTCTGTATCCAATTAATATGGAAAATAATGGTTTGATAGATTAAAATAGTTGTGTTTTATAAATGAGTAAACTTCGCATGCGATTCATTAGAAATTCTATTGATTTTGAAACAATAACTGAAACATCACATGCTACATTAAAAAAAACGTGACCTAATACATTATCCCAATCTATTATTCTATTAAATTTAACTCATATATATGAAAAAAAAACATCATTTACAAATTCATCAAAAAAAAAAAAAATTCTCTCTAATACATTTCTCATACAAAAATTATTTTTTCTTCTAAAGATTCGCGCCAATCGTACCATACACAAACACATAATGGTACCAAAATAATACCACAATCTAGACACAATAACCCTATTAACATCGCGATAAATCTCACAACCATCCACAATCGGAACCGCCGCAATCCAAACAACATCTCACAATGAATCGGCAACGCTGAATATCCAACAGAACAAAAGATGCGCACATTGGCCGTGCTATTTTTTTCCCGACGATTTTCCGAACCCAGATCACCTCGTGGGTTGGAAAAACGGAAAAGGGGCCATTTTCCACAGTGCGAGCGAACATGCAAATTCCTCGACGCGAATATTTGAATACACGACGAGGATCCCGATAAATTCGAGCAATAACCGTCACCGGCCCTCATGGTATACCCTTGGTATATTACGGTGTTATATCCAGGTCGATCCCGTCGGATTTTCCACAATTTCCCGAGATAAGGTCTGGGTGATGATTCATTGAAAATTAACCGAAACGTACTCCATTTACGTACATATTATATAAGATGTACGAATCTAATGTCGCCCGTTTCAGTTCGGCGAAGTTTCCATCGTGTGCTTAGGCTCGACTTCACAATTTCAAATAATGTGAATGTATATAAATGTACAAATTTATGTATGTCAGATACAAAATATTTTTGTTTCATATTTTGCGTTTCATGTTTTGGTTTCGTAGAGTATATACGGTAAAAAGTAATGCGTGTATGATATCGAAGAAATCATAAATACTATACGCTCATTACACGGAAAATATAACATCTATATGTATACAACAATTCGATTCTGTTTTTTTTTCATGAATTCAAAAATGGATATATTCTCAAATAAGTACAAAAATTTGTTTACAAAGGCAACGAACAAACTAATATTTACTAACGTAATATACAGAAAATTGTAACAAAATTGTATCAATTCGCAAAATACACGAGATAACGATAAAATACCAAAAATGCACAACAAACACACATGGATCGCGGATAAGCCCATAGCAAACTTTGATTCTCATGAGTCAGATAGATAACTGAATTTCACTAACGTGCGATAAAACGATCCTTATTAAACCGTTCGCGGATCATTAAGGGTTAAGGGCCGATCAATAAACCATATAAAATTAGATCGCCTCGGGATAAAATTAGAATACATTCGTGGAAAACCCACCCCCGCTTTTCCAGTGGGTGTGCGATCTTTTTGAGACGAAAAAAAAACCACAAAGGGCGATTATCTTACAAGAAGAATCGTTGAAATGACCATGTATCGTGTTACCCAAGTCAAAAACGATGTAAAATTCACATGTTCGCATACTAAATATCGATTTCGTCGGGCTATAAATATGCCAGCGGGATCGGTATACCTTGTTAATTCGCGTTAGTAATTCATAGCTCGATGGTTATTACATTTTGGATGTGTGTATAATTAATCGGGATCTCGTTGAACTAATCCAGAGATGTAGTTATTTATTTAACGATGCCGACTTCTGGAATGTATACGTGTCGTGTGTTTACCGCTTACGACTGCAAAATCATAACAAGTTGATATTAATGTAGTTTTGATTAATAATGTTCGGTATTACCAGACTAAATGGATTAATTAGCGTTGTAAACGTGAACGTGATTATTATGAATGGAATTGAGTAATTTGTAAAATACGATATTTAATTCCATAACACGATAAAATGGTTCGAAAAACATTTTATATTGCCAAATTGAAATTAATTCCTTTCGATGATCATATAAATCAGAGGTCGGTAAACTTTTTTTTATGAGATCGTAAAACTTGAAGACTCGGCGGGCCGGATAGTAAACTCGAAGATATTTATTCGGGTAATTCTACTCAAAAGCAACAAAAAAAAATCGGCTCAAAAATTTTCAAAATTAAAACTAATCGATTTCAAAAGAGTTATTTGAAAATTTAAATGCTAGGTTCAAAAAAATGTTTTTAATGTAAATAATATTATAAAATAAGTATTGATGAACAGTGTCGCAAGATATTTTTTTTTATTGTATCTATCCAATCGATAATAGCGTAAAATTTTCTAAAAAAAATACTTAATTTTGAAGACAAATCAGTGCCAATTGAAAGTGTGAAATAAGCTCCTAAATTGTACAGTTAAATGGATCTTGAAATATGGAAATGTTTTATGCACTTGTATCAAGACCTAAGAAAAACGCTGTTGTAACTGTAGTTTATAATAATAAGTTCATAAAATATATCTGCTGCGATTCTTTTTTTTAGTATGAGAATTACTATTTTTTTTTTTGTAATTTAATAAATTTTCATTTGAAAAACTAAAAAACCTCAACCTTCTATAACGTGGAATATATCTTGATGTTATAGGGGGGTTTACTGTTTTCGATTCCCTATATATAATAGCGGATTTCTGTGTGTGTATCCGTCCGTTCGTTCATTCGCGTGTTCGTTCGTTCGATGACGCTCGCGACTTTTTCGCGAATATGGTCTTTATGCGTATACAGTTAACGTCTATAATATTATGCTTATTACCTAATGCCTCTGGCTTTGTCTATATGTCGTAATTGTGACAGTAATAAATGAACTGGTTTTATTAATTAAATATGAAATATTCAAATCGAGTACGGGCATCGGACAGCCGATGTTACTACTAACTTTGCCATTCCAATTTAGCCTGTATGCCCATTGAAATAACGGCTATAATCACTATTTACATAATTCTCGAGCTCAAAAATCGCGACTTTAGTCGTTATGGTCATTATAATAACGGCTATAATCGCGATAATAAACAAAACAATTGTTGATTATATATAAAGGATATTATTCGATGAAGCGATTGATACTCCAAAGCGAAACCCTTTGGCGATATAATTAAATATTTTCACATTTTATCTTTTTTCCGATTCTTAACAAATTTCATTTTATTTTTTCTATTTTAATTAAAAAAAATTGACATCATATTGTGTCATCGATATATTTCTTCAAACTTTACATTCACAGCCGACGCTATTAACATCAGGCCTATATACTAGTACAATAATAAATAAAAAAAAATACCAACAAACAACAAACAGAACCCATCCACCATTCCCCTCCCGCGCAAAATCAAATCGAACGACATCCATCGATCAACAACCACACCATCAGAAACATCCAGAACCCAACAACAGCAAGCAATCCCGATTCACCCACTAACCCCGGCATTCATTCACGCCGGACAAAGGGGCGCGCGCGCAACTTTCCGAACGCCGACCAAAAGCACCACGTAGTACTACGGCGTAGAGCAATGGCGTAGCGGTTACCTCTGAGTGTCGGGCAAGGCTCCGCGGCCAGTCCCAAGGAAGTCCCTTCGATGGGGGCTGCGGGGGCGCGCGCTCGCGTCGCGGGCGTCGGGGCGACTGACGCTCTGGTCGGATCGCGGGGGCGGAGGCTCCGGGGGCGGAGGCTCCGGGGGCGCCTGCGTTGCGTAACCAGGGACAGATGATGGTTGTACGGATCTCGCGTATTGGGACGTTTCGTGATCGAAATTCGAATGTGTAATCGATAAACCTATTAATAACTTCGATAAATGTCACCGGAGTTGAGCGGGACGGTTTAGAAATGCATGTATGGGTGGTTCGAGTTGTGCAATGTGTCTGAAATTTTGATAATTGAGATCGATTATGTCTCTATTATTGTATTGATTTGGATTCGTTGGATATATATGGAAAATTTTGTATATTGGATATTGGTTCAGTTATATAGAATGAAAGAATAATTTTTTAAATTTTTCAATTGCATATTTAGAAATTTGTGATGGAATTCGAAATTGAATATTTATGAGATAAATGCGAAAGTATATAAAAAATGAGTCAATTAAGTAACGTGATTATATTTCGGAATGTCAAGTTTCTCGTCAGATCTTGTATTAATGTATCATAATGAGTGGGATGGTTAGTTTACTTTGTCATAATGATGTTAATTTATTTGACAGAATCTTACGCAATGATTTTAATGTAGCGAATTAAATCTCTTTCTCTCGAATATAATTAATTTCTATATAAATCAGCTTCACCACAATTTATACGAATTGAAATATGAGATTGCGGGTTTTGTTTTCAAACCGATGCAACGACATAATAGAACGATCGACCGTTTTAATTTTGAAAGCTTATACAGAAATGCAATATTCAGTACAGACCCAAAAACAAAAGGAATCTAACATAGCAAAATTTAATATTTATCTATCGATTCGACGGACCAACATCGCCATCACAAAGCAACAAACCATACAATTCATTCCCATTTATAATACGGAACGAGCGAAACATTTTCGTGTTTGTACAGTGGAAAAAATGAACTCGACCATGCGAATAGCTCAAATCGTCCAATTTCGAATGTTCGGCGTAGATTTGGATGTATTTGTATGAATTTTCTATTCGGTATCGAGAAGGGATCAATATTGAATGTTGTTTTTCCGGTTCAACGTTTCGGCGGAGATATGTCGATTCGATGGCGAGTTAATAATTTTATGCCAGGTTTTGTTGTTGTTTTAAATATGTTTGCCGAAGCTGAATCATGTTATCTCATGTAAATTTCAGTGGATACGGGAATATCAAAATGAAAATTGGCGATCGAACGAAAAATTTGACCGTACTGAAAGTATATAAGATAGGAATAATATGTTAAAAATATGTATTTATAATACTTTCTCGTGGAATAATAAGCAAAGTTTTCGGTTCTATGATGAAAATGTTTTCTGAAGTTTATACCTGAATTTATTTTTCAATAATATAATTTAAATATTAATATTTATTACAAACATAAAAATATTATTATATAATATTTATGATTGAGAAATTCGATGAATTAAAAATCATAGAAATTTTTCAACAAAAAGAAATCGAAAAACAAATTTTCTGGCAACTACAATATAATATAAGAACTCACAAAATATAAAAATATACTACGAACGATCAAAATATATATGCAAAATAGAAAGATTAAATCGATCGAACACTTAATATTCTATTATTAAGACTTTGACTATTCATCAAACATAATTAACAACACAAAATCAAAAGCACGTTTTACCATAAATTGATACATCAAAAGTAAATAAATTCAATCATAAAACTTTCGAACGTAATGAACGTTTCATAAGGTAAAACGATCGACGTCATTAACGTCTCTATTGATAGTAGAATACGCTGGCCGATCTAATAAAACACCCCTTCGTGCGAAAACACCATTAAAAATGGCAAAACCAGAAGAGTTACGTCGGCGAAAATTAAGCCACTTAATAAACAATATCGCGACGAAACGTTTTCGATTCTTCTTTGAGTACAACAAGCATGCGCCAAAAATTGTTTTCGCTTAATAATCCGCAACAGAGATGTTATACAATACTATGCGTCAAAAATGAGAATCGCAACCGCAGATTAAATCATCAAAAAATCGATAAAATTTCTCTGACGAATATAAAAATTATTAATAATACTGAAAAAATATATATAATGACACACAAAAATGAAATTCTTATACAAAACTATCATTTTATGTCAAAATTTTTAAGGGAATGTTCGAATCAAGTATTGAAAAACATTTCTAACAAAATAAAATATTCATCTACGTGTTTATTTCGGTCTCGATATTTCAGTGAACCTTTATTACACTAATTAACATCCATTGAATATAATAACATCAATGCGTCAAATCAAATTACGTTATATTCAGTTGAATTCCTTCAGTTAGAAATTCTCTAATACATAATATCGAGAAAATAAGTCATTTTCGTTGAAAAAAAAACTTCTTGTGGGTTGCTTTCACCCGGAAAAATACGAAGTGAAAATATCCGCTCATAACAAGGATAATTCAGATGGAAAGCGCAGAAAGACGAATCGAATTCGCGGTTAGCGAATCTCGTCCCGCCGGGGGGCATATCTATCAACTTTTTGCGCCAACGAGGAAAAATGAGAAGAGATTTAACGCGAAGAAAATGAAATCTCGCCGAGAAGGCGGCAACGAAAGGAGGAAAGCAAAAAAAAAATGGAGCAAAGTGCGAAAAAATATAGGAAAATGTACGAAGCGAACGAACGGAGCATTAACGGTTATGTAAGGTGCGCGCGCCAAGCAAACGTCCGGGAAAACAAAGAAAAGTCTGGAGCGATTGTCGAAAGCGCGCAAAAACCATTCGGCTAACCCTCGGTTCATTATTAACGGCGTTTTTGTGTGTATGTAGATTATGGAACGTCTGCTCGAGAGGGCTCGACTTAATGCGAAAATATAATAAAACGGAAAAGTTGCAAAAGCTGTGTATTTGTGGCGTTATTACGCGAAAACTTTCGAGATGGATCTGAAAGCGGCGACTGGTGAAAAGCTGACCAAGTTTTTTTTTGTATAAATCTATAAACTTCATGCGGATGGACCCAATCTGTTTTTTCGGGACGAAACTCTTTTTAATTGGGAATATTGAGATTTACATCAAATATGTCTGGCAACTTATTTTTACAAATAAAAATCTATTTTTACTTATCATTAAAAAGTTTCTCACATAAAAAAAATCAAATAAACCCATATCTCAATTGTGAACATATTAATAGATTATGACGAAAAACTAATCCATTAACATAGATTTTCCAATTGACAGATAATACAACGAGATAACAACGGTCTTGACAAGTGCAATTTGAAATACACATCGTTGCAGTCAACTCACGAAAAATCACGTACACGATAAAACCATTTTTCCGAACTACCAAAAAAACACATCCAAACGAAAAATCCCCCTAAAAACCTTTATATTCCCCAAACAACACATTCAAACGAAAAATGTTAATCTAGATACAGTTGCGACGTTGTTTAAATTAAAGGTCCAACTTCAGATGTTTATCGACGCGGTTGTTTGTTACGACTCCCCAACGTACAATGTACATGAAAATAGGTTAATCTCCCTCACAGCCCTAACAAATTCGCGCGTACATATAACAGTATAAAAATCCAATAAATATTCAACGACACGCTTCAATTTTCATACACAACAAAGCGCGGAGGCTTCGCATCATAATACGGACAGAAATAGGCACTCGTATAACACAATATGGACCATGGGGGAAAAGCGACGATTCAATCGCCCGTTCGTCTGAGACGAATCGAACTTTCGAGAGGATCAAGTCAGTCAAGCTCAATTAGGCTCAGAATGAAGCTTTCAGCTCGACAACTTCTCTGAGCCGAGGGAATTCCGATCGTAATATTCCACTTTTTTCGTCTTCGGTGAAAAGAATGTTTGAGGTGCTTTTTTTAGGTGGATCGAGTTTTAATCGCGATTTTATGAATGGGGATTCATGATCGGTATGAAAGATATTAAAAAAATTTCAGTCTTTCAATCTGCGGTGAATGAAAAATATTATCAGCCTTTTTAAATTGTTTGCTGTTTTTTGACTTCTAATATTATCTAGAATTGTTTTTTATATTTTTTATTATGGATGCCAGCTGGCCCGCAAAAAATCTACTGTTTTTACCGATTTAGTGAAAATATTAAAATAAAATTTATATACGGTAATAAATTTACAATTTTAGTTGTAAGTGCAATAACTAAATGTGCTCGTTAAAACCATTATTCTTCATTGTGAATCACGTAATACATACATAAATCAAAATTATTATAAAGTACTATTAATTATAACAGCAATCTATCAGGCATTGGCAAAAGGCGGCCCGCGAGCTGATTTTATATTTTATCCGGCCCGCAGCATATTTACTTAATAATAAAAAATATTTAACCAAAATAGAATTTTCAAACCATACGAAGTCAATGAAAAAAATATTAAAAAATAATCCAAATAAAAAAAGTTAGTGGAGTATGAGAATTAAGAGAGGATATCGCCATATTTTTAGAAACGAAAAAAAAATTAAATAATTTTCCTGAACTGAAACAGATTTCTTGGCAAAACGATTTTTTTTTAAATCTATATTCTGCATTATTTAAATGAGTTAAATTTAAAATTACAAATAAAATAAGTATTCAATTTTGTTGGAAAAATTATGGCCAAGTTATTGCTTTATTTGAAAAAAAGTCGATCATGTTACGAAAATTACAAGCAGATTTCAAAGAAATTAAAAAAGGTTTATTATTTTTTTTACTAAATATGGCTTTGGACCGCAACGGCTTAAAAATTTCAGTCCGGCCCGCCATCTGAAATAATCGCCCACCCCTGATCTATACTAACAGTAGAAAATGTAAAATACGAAAAATTGACAAGTTGATGTTGTTTAAATAAATTCAGTTAATAAGCCGTTTAGTCGATGTAAAAAAAATATATTTTTGAAATACAAAAAGCATGAGTTTATTTATTTTTTTTAATTTTCCTCATATGTTTTTAATTGAATATGATTATATCCACCGTTTTATAGAATCAATCAAATTCAATTAATTATATATATACATGAAAAAAATCTTAAGAAACAAATAAACTCATACTCTTCGTATTTCAAAATCACCTTTTTTACAACTCCAAAAAAAAAACAATCCTCAACCGCAAACATCCAAACATCCAACACAAACACGTGACATCCCAAAACCAACAAATACCTCAACAAATATCCAAAAAACGACCACCGAACAGCAACAGCCAAAATGTGCAAACCTTCCACCGCCAGCGAAGCCGCCGCACTGAAGACGCCGCCCCCCATTGACACGGGGGCGCAGCCGTGTGCGCGCGTAATTATAGAAACTGCACGGGCCGCGTGGGCCGGGGCGCGTGGGGGCGCCCGGGGCGGGGGCGGAGGCCCCGGGGGCGACGCGCCTGCGCCCCTCCGACCGACGACGCTTCGATCGGCCGCTGAGGGAAGGTCATGGCACGACCGCGTTCGACTTTTCGTGCTGGTTGTTCGTTTTTTTTTTTTTTAATATTTTTTAAATTTTTATAATTGTCTTTGTAATATTTATGATTTGATTTTAATATAGGTTGGTATGAAAGTTTTGTTGAAATGAGCGTTTTCGTGTCTTATGTAATGCGTATCGATTGAATGGTGTTCGGAAAAGTCGGGCGACGTTCGTAGTATGTGATAATTGAATTTTGGTTTTTTTTGGTATGCAATTTCGGTGTTGATTGATGAGGGGGGTTCGAATGAATTGAGCCGATGTGTATTTTGGATGTGATATGATATGAATTTGATCTAATAAATGACGTTTGAATACATTGGGAAAAACAGATACAGAATTGATTTTTCTGTGAAAATACGGCTTTTACACCGACTATAAATAAGGCGAATCAACGCTGAACGATTTTCGGATGTTAATTATTTTTTCTCGAAAGTAATACAATACCGGCTGCCGAAACAATTAGGTCGCGTAAAAAATATCGTAGAAAATAAATCGAGAAAACAATAAAGTAGTTTACCGGCGTACTCGAACTCTGACATTTCGTTCGATGCGAGAAATTTTCATGGAATTTTCCAGCGCATCTCAAAATGAAAATTGAACAACCCTTAAGAAACGTAGGACGGAACGTAAAAGCATACAATTACCTGATTCTATCATTACAAAATGACATACCATTACGCCCATCCACTTCGAAAAAACAATAACAACATCCGAGGGCAAAAACATAACATTATACACAACTATTATAACATCCAAAAAAAAAAACCTATTAATAACCGAACATTTAAAATACCACGCGCGTGTAGACGGCCTCGTATCAGCAGGGAATTCAATGCACGCGACGATAACACGAACGATACGTACTTTTTTCCGAACTGGACACGCCTGAAACCAACAATAATACATTTCACACGAACAATCACACCTATGACGAAATCGTACGCAACACTCCCATTGCCACGAGACAACCTTCTTGCGTAATAAAAGTCAAACGAGGAACGGTGGGAAGATGTGGCGCCAGACACTGCGGATCTTCTCGATAAAGGGACACAGCCGCATACAATCGATACGCAATCTTCCAGTTGGCGTTTTGGCAAATTCTCATTTTGAAACGATACCCCGCACCGTCGAAATCGGGAAAAAAGCCCGGGAAAATTCAGCCCGCGCGCCTCCGACGGTCGTTCGTTTAATGAATTTTCCGCTCGTAACGGGCGAGTCGTAAAAAAAAAAACAATAATGCTCTCTTCGCAGAATGATGAACTTCAATTTGCTCGATTTCTTGTGCGTCGTTATTTTCTATAAATTATGTGCTTATGGAAAAATAATCCTTCATAAACAAAGGTAAATTGTGTAGGCAGAACGTCCGATAATGATAATGAGCGCCGTTTTTGTGTGATTTTTTCGTGGAAAAAAAAAGATTTTCATATATGAATAAAAAGATAAATTTTATACGTACATATTAGAAATGATAATGTTTGAGGTCGTATTTTCGCGAATGGGTTTTAACGCAGACGGAAAGTTTTGGCCAACTCCATTTAATATTCACGAGTCGTGCTCCCCTATTCTGCGAATATAATAATTTTGCGATCGATATTCCACTTACATATGACTGTATTTAAATCACTGGATGAATTCCACGCACGAAGTCCATTAATTATAGATTAAATAAACGTATCAGAATTCACGTACAAAAGCAAATAAAATGAACCCAAAGATGGACGAATCAAATTTATCTTTTTTTATTATTAAATGTATTATACGTTATCTGTAAAGATTTTGTGATAACGTATCAATATTTGAGAGTCACAAAGTCTCTAATGGATTTTTTTAAGATTTACATTAAATGGTGTCTTCGATAAAGTTAAATTAAAAAAAAAAAGTAAAGTTACAATAATAAATCTTCAAATAACATTGTACAATATATGTTAGAGTTTACATCTAAATATGCGGCATATAAGTCTCATTTCCATATAAACTCAGTGTATGTAACGATAAAGCAGAAACTTGCTAAATATGCAGATCAACCCATAAAACTATCAAGAAAAGACTGAAAATTATTACATCTGAAACACGGTGAACTCAAAATAAAAGTTTATAATAGAGTAGTTTCATTTTATGTACAATAAATAATACATAAGATAATAACTAAAGATAAAAATATCAATTAAGAAAAACAGTTTTCAAAAAAAAGTTTACATGCATTTAGATGCAAATAAAACAAGGAGTAACCCAACATAGTACTGTCATCTTTTGAAAGAATGTAGAATTATTCATTAATTCCTGTAGTAAAAGTATTGATTTTTGTAATAAATAAAAGAAACTCAATTTTATAATTTAAATGCTTAGCACTATTTACTACCGAGCCCTTTACATAATATTTCGCATAAATTTAGATAAAAATACTACTTAAAGAGATTGTTCAGGAAAATTCGTAATTTTATTCAATCAAAATCAAACTACATTTTGCACAAAGATCACACACGCAAACTTTCAATCACAAAACCGCAAAGACAAAATCTAATCTAAAATTCTGCATCCCACAAACAAACACATCCCTATCAACTTAAAAAAACCTCACTTAAACAAAAAAAACATACATCCCGACAAAAAAAAACACCATACAGATAACCCAACGGGTGAACCCAACCGATAATCAAAAAAGTCATCCAGGGTGCAACAGCCTCGCAAAACTGAAACGCAAACCGACACTGATAGCGCCATCAAACCGTCCACATCCGGAGGGCCCCATTTTTATCTGCATGTCGACTCTCACACCATTGCGGATATTGATTCGACGGTGTTCGGCGAGGCGTGGGTGTTGCAGTCGTTGCACCCATTAAAAAACGCACACCCACCCCCCCCGAGGGTGTTGTGTAAGGCGGAAAAGGGTACAAGTGTTCGCCGTCGAAACGGCAGAATCGGTTCCGGTAAATTAATCAATGTGCCTTAATGGGTTAATCGTTTTTGATGTCCGTCGCCGGCGATGGGGATTGTATCAATTACCGAAAGCGGCGATGATTAATTCGCGGAAAAAATCGCCGACGATGTTAAAGTGGTTAATTAATTAATTTTGGAATTCGTAGGTTTCGGGGAAATGTTGGGTTTCTTTAGTATAAAAT
>JAOXNN020000021.1:9138854-9182794 GCA_028571205.2 Hydropsyche betteni
ATTTGGTTGTTAGTTGCCGTTTCAATCCAACACCATTTGACCGATCACCATGAAAATTGGCATGTATATGTATTTTATGTGGAGAACCATTAAAATAGAGTGACCATATTTCCCGAAACCCAAAACGGACAGTTCGCAAAAAAATGTTCTCCCCATATATCGTTCGACCGATCATCATATGAAAAATACATAATTTGATTTAAAACGCGGAGTCCCGAGCAATGCCGGGTACTACCGCTATATTTCATAAAAAAATACAAGCTAATTACTCGCACAAAGGAAGCATTATACGTTTCGATTAAACTTTTAATCAAAATTCTGAAATTTCAAACGAATTTTCATGGCTTCTACTAGGTCGCGTTCGACACAAGAAGTATTTTATAATATTTCATAATGAATAATTTATTCATGTTACATTGTTGGAGATACTTTCCGCAGAATGATAAAAAATAAATAGAATTTTTCAATAGGTATGAAAGAAAGCGCGAACGGCTTTTCACGCGATTTTTCCTATATTGCGTCTATATTTCAAATGTCCGAGTTGAGCTAGAATCAATTAGTGTTTATTTTTAAACAGTTTGAAAATAGACGGTTCAAAATCCCATTCGAACTGGAAAATCGTTTTAATTTTCGAGATAAAATATAACGTTAAAATTCATACAAAATCCGTTCGCATATAGAGGTGATGTAATGGAAATTCGGTTTTCAGTCACGTAGTGACACAAATAGTTGGGCGATTACGAAAAGATGAACTGGGGAACATTCAGTACGGCTGAAATGTTTTCACGGAACAAAATCGGATAGTTGTAAGATGTGTTTATATAAGTGACATAAACAATGGTAGAATATAATCCAATGACTGTCTGAAACGTAAACTGAAATTCAAATATATTATTATCTCTATCATAAGTAAAAAAAATTACAGTGTAATCTTTCCGAGATGCAATGCTCTACTTAACTGTACTGCAACGATCGATGCATTTAAATTTAAAATGTACCAATATTATTTTAACTAAATATCTGAGAGATTTGTATTGAAATTGTATACGGAAAACTTATATAATATAATAAAAGAATATATAACCCCTAAGGAAAAAAATAAAAGAAAATAGAAACGTTTCCGGACGATTCTGAAACTCGGATAACGTCCCACTTCCAATGCACAAAACTGACAAGAACAGACTACTATCAACGCAACTTTCGCAAAGCATTACTGAGTTCCAAGAAATTTCATAACATGAAAGAAGAATGCGCTATGTGCACCCCACAATACTTAATACAGAAACTGCATACATTTCTCGTTTCCATAAACGCATTTGAAAGCGTACATTGTCCTTTATCATATTCAACGAATTGCGAGTTATTATTTAATGCAAATTAATAGTTTGGTCATATTTAGGGATACCTAATTAAAACTTGAACATGAAAACAATTTGTTTAATTTTTAGATTATTTAAACATATACGCTTTTTAATTATCATTTTCATTACATTGCAATAATATTAATGTTTATTTAGCAATATTTTTTCGAATGATTTATTTTTAATAAGTGTTTCTTTCAAAAAATAATTACAATTCATATTTTCGAATTTTATTAGGTTGAAACATCGAAAGTAAAATAAAAAGATTTCAGAGCCAAAAGAGGACATTTTACATAATCGAAAAAGGAAGATACGTTCTCTTTTTGGATGCCATATTGTAGTCATAGTTATGTCAAACGCATAACGATTATAGACGATTGCAATCACATATCATATGAGATCATTTGGCAAGGAATGATTTCAGCACATAGCACTAAGAAAAATTAAAAAAACAAGTTTTCAATGACATCGAAAAAACTTTTTTCATGTAACAACTTAAAATCAAAATATCGATCAAAATTAGCACAAAAGAAAATTTTCCAACAATACAAAACCACCGATTCGCACAACCTCGCCGTCCCATTTACTCGACAGCACCACCCCCAACCTTCACCAACCCCCCGTCCCGAGATGAAAAGACTACTAGGGACTTCACCTGAGAACAACCTCATCTCCAGCAATAAAAACGGGTCGAGGGCAAGTTGTTGCAGCAGACGAAAGGTCGCGACCCATTTATTGCACCCAGACTGCGTGCCGCGTGACCCAATTTCTCCTCCGCTGGTTCGATTATGTGCGAAAATCCATGGGCCCCCATGGCTTGTAAATTCGCAAAATCGGTCAGATGAAGTGCTTCGATTGAAGCACTTGTTAATGGCGCGATCGAGGTCGGTCAATCGTACAAAAGCGGAGATCGTGACCGTTGAAATTTGAATTTTCCGCGGTCGTGAGAAATGTGCGTGTTTAGCGATGGCTTTTTTTGAGAAATTTTGATTAGATGTTGATTGAATCATCAATGATAATGTGATGAGTAAACAGGTTTGAATGAACGACATTGATAAATAATCGATGTAATAAACGCAATGTGAAAATTTCACGATACGATCTGAACGAAAATGACGAGGAGCATCTTCGATTGAAATCTAAACGACAATAATTTAATAAATTGAAACAATATTAACGCATAAGATGATTCAGAATGATTCAATCCGGCGTCGACCTTTCAATTGGTTGTCTGACATCCATCACCCAAGAAAATAAAAATAAAATAAAAAAACTGAAAAAAAAATATCACACACTACATTTGAAAGAACCGAAATTTCATTTACAACACGCTTATAAATAACTACAGATTTAAAAATCGTTAAAAAAAGTCAACAGTAACGGACGAGTCGCAAACGAGTTTCAATAATTTTTTTTTTTGCAAAATGGCAATCAGACGACCTCGCGCCGGTTCGCAGGCTCTATACTTCATTACAATGTCTAGAAATTACATTATTTAATATCGAGATTATTTTCGTATCGAAGCATTTTAAAAGATTAATGAACCCACCGACGAGTTTACTACGAAATCGAAATTTATGACAAACAACGTCATTTGTATGACCTTGTCGAATACACCGGTTATCTGCAGATCACAAAAGTTAAGCGACAAATGATATGGTCAGTGATAAACACGACTATTAATTCAAATTTAATATCTGATACCTTCCACATATCGAGATCAAGTATTATATCATATCTTCCTACATAATGATGCATTAATTTATATTGCATATGGGATTTTCGACGTAAGGATAATCTGCGGGCTTAAATAGCATCATCGCTGGGGTCAATGTCGCCACGTGTTCGTTACACGTGTTACTACACTTCATACAAGTATTTACGAATCAAACGTGCAATTCGATTAAATTTCGCGACGTATCGAATTCGATATTGACATACATATTTCGAGTGTTGGGCGTTATCGAACGGTAAAATTACGAAGAACACTTGCGAACTACATATTCATTATGTGAGTCAGTGCAATTCGTCTAACGAAAATTGAATTAACGATACGTGTTCTCGAAACGTAAATAAAATAAAAATTATGCGACGGGCTGGATGCCAAATAGTGCAATTGCTATGGCGAAGTTTCGCGTGAATGTTTAATGCGAAAAGTTTGTATTCAAATCGTTACACGAGCCTTATTTATGTGATAAGTGTTTCGGGTGGTTGACCAAATTGAGAGTTTTGGTGAGAAATGAAAGGCTCCATTAGAATTCACAATAAAAAAATGAGAGTGTGGGTATTTAAATTGAGAACATCTGCAAGCATATGAAAGAAGTGTTCTTTCATTTTTGTTAGATTGCTCAACGTAGAAAGCATCTGGAAAGCACATGAATTTCAAATTTCTCTAGAAAAATATTTGAAATTTTATCAGAAAAATATTTATAAACATAGACATAACAAAAAAAATTGTTTATAAATATGTAACGATAAATTCGAAAAAATGTTTTATAAACAAAATTACGTAAATTAAATAAGACTGTTTAGATGATTGTGTAAAAGTTTATGAATGGTAAAGCTGATTAAATAACACATAAGGTCATATAGACTTGAAACACATAATAAGTCTAGTTTTGATAATGTATCCAATTTGGTAAATTTGCAAATATTTGTGGTTCATGAAACTTTAGAATTAAAAATCAACTTCAAATAATACTAACTAACAAAAGAAAAGAAAAATTTCAACATAAATATACAGAATCAAAAAATATAAATAGTAGAATATTGACGCACGATATTTAGTAGACTTATAATTGATTCTCGTTTGACAAATACCATTATAAAAAGTAAAATTATACAGATTGCACCATTACAACCATATAGGGAAGAGCTAATAATTTTCTCAGAAACAACCGACGATACCTCCATACAGATCCGATGTCAAAAATTCAGATTTACAAAAACATCTTACATAAAAAAAAATACATTGCAGTTGTATAAATAGCGAGAGACATGCGCGTGTGGGAAGAGAACGGTGGACGCGTCCAACGTTTCATGAATGAAATGGCTTTCGAAAATTTCAGCAAAACAACCCGACGAATCCAAAAAAAACCAAAACGAAAACGGACGAAAAACACAGTCGAACGTTGCACATCTGTCCAACCGCCGTTCTGTCGGAGAAATGTCATGACGCTGGGCAGCGGCGCGGATTTTCCTCGGACGATCGCCGCCCTTTTTCGGGATTCGAACCGGGAAGAGGTCCTTGAGGGTGCGGTTTAATTATTTTAAGGAAACGTACCTGAACAGGAAGCGGGAGATATTGACTCGCGCAATCTGCCCGCACGACCGTCCGCCTGCCCGCTCGCACTGTACGATAATGGGCGACAACACTGAATTGACGTTTCTCGAATACGCATGGCAGCCCCATGTCGTGATAAAAAATTTAAATCACGCTTTTTAAATGAAATAGGGCATAAATAATGATGTATTTTTTTATTTATATAATAAAAAATATTTTTGGACGAATTTTTGGTTATATATTTAAAATTATTATTTTTAATTTTTTTTATATTCAAATTGTAATACAGTAATCCCCCCTATAACGTCAACGGCGTCTTTCCTATAACATCATTTTTTTAAATGCATTTAAATTCAAATTTTTCAATTTTTTCACAAATGTATTTGAAAAAAATAATCAAATCGTGAAAATATCCGAAAAAAAAAGAAAAATGAAAATGTTTCATTTATTGATTTCCTAAATTCCTCCCTATAACGTTGAACCTATCTAGACGTTATAGGGGGGGACTACTGTATTTGTTTTTCAGACGTTTGCTCAAGTTATACTATCTATAGCACAAGCACTGGCATATACACCGACAAAAGAAGACGTAACCCTATAACATTGAATGTAGAACACAATCCGTGAAAAATTTTAAAGTAATATGATTGAAATATATTACAAATGGGTCGTATAGTCCTCCAATTGTTCTAAAAAATGTCATGTGTGCTACTGTCGGTGTTTGCCAGGGTCATAAGTGCTATTGTCATTATCTTATTTATTGTTTATTTAATTAAATATATTAAAATAACAAAAATGATTTAAAGAAAATTCAACAAATTTATTGGTAATTTTCTGTTATGTGAAAAAAATACAAATTTCCAATTTCCAGATTGTGCAAATTTCCGACGCGACTGAAATCGAAAACAACAAATCGGATCGAATCCTCGAAAACATTTTCTCATTTAATCCGTTCGCACGATTGATGTCGCGATTCCGTGTCGTCGACAATTACGAATTCAATTGTGAAACCGCGACGAGACTACGAACAGCATGTGATCGATATCGGCGGCGATCTCGTCTTCCGTCCCGCGGCCGTCCCGTGAACGAACGCTCAAAGCACACGTTTACGATACTACATCTAATTGCAATGCGAATAAGAGCGTGATTATCAAAACAAATAATATATAAAACGTCACTGAAACGGCAACATCGGCGATAATCCGTAAATTTGGCCGTAACGCGTAACGCGTCGAGCAAGAGCTCGGCGGTTTGACGGCTGTCGGCCGTCAGCAGTCGTCGCGGACGGCGCTCGGCTGTCAGACGGGCGGAGCGTTCGGGGCGTTCGTCGCGCGCGGTGCGTAGTCGACGGAGAGGGGCGCCGCCCCCGTCGCCCCCGTCGCCCCCGCCATGGACTGCCACCAGGTGCTGAGCGGCGCCTGCAACGCCGGCGACACCTGCTTCGCCGTCGGCTCCGTCGAAGGTGTACCTTTCACGGTCAGTAGCTTGACGTATTCTAATAATCAATTCGCTTCGACAGCTCTCCGTACAAATCGCATCGCTTACGTAACGGAGCCTCCGCCCCCTTTTCCATATATGACGATCGATACGTAAACAGATTTTATAGATTGACGTATTCGATCTAACGACGCGACACAATTGACACCGTTCGCTGTAATTGAGTCGTTAAATATGCTGATTTCGAGTCGTCGCGGATCGCAATTTTTTTTCATAGAATTTTTCGAATCGTGGTGCAAGCCGTTTCAATTTGAGGAACCTTCGCGTAGTGAATCAGGTGTGTTAGATAAACATAGATAGTGAGCGATAACTTGCGTGTGTTGTTGCTCGTTTCTTTACTAATTTACGATCCTGTTTTGTTCTCGGAATTGTTCGGAACAAACACGAATTGTTTCTTTTGTCTATGTCGAAAACGGAAATTAGCAACGAAAATGTGTTGCAATTAATAATATGAAATATTTATATGCAAATGCAATCGAAACCTAGTTTGTAATCAATAAGTCGTATTTCAAAACGTAATCGATTCTATCTTGTTTTTATTTACAAACCACTCGCAATATATCAAAGAATTTTACATTCTGATTGTATCACAATCTCTAATTTTTCGAAAAAATTTCGCTCGAGTATAGGAAGGCCGAAAATTTTTTATATTCCATATTTAGTTGTGACATTATACAACTATTTCCATTGTGTTAACGTGTACGCAATACTTTTGTTATTTACAAGGCGAGTAATTTATGCACAGCGATGAATGAAGAGACCCTGAAATGTCACCTCTGCATGTATCGCTTTTGACTCTCGACAAGTAGTTTCTTAAATTTATATTGATGCCTCCTCATTTTGCAAGTTATATCTTTACATCTTATTTTCGATTTTTCAGGCGTACGCGGCCGGATGTAATATAGTTATCCTAGCGTCGAATTTTGAACGAGTACAAATAATACCCGGCGCTGTCCACAACTATGTAAGGATAACGTCTTTGGATTGTAGCACCGACACGGGCAAAATCGCCGCAGCTTACGACAGTGAAGTCTGCATATTTGAACCTACGCCTCTAATACACACAACGAATTGCTCTCATGTAAGAATTGAAATTTGAATATTTTTAAATACGTCGGTTAAGTTTCTTTTTCATTATTTATTTCCAATTTGTAGGGTTTGGAGTATCGTTGGGTACAAACGGGAAGGTTGAGTACTGCAGGTCCTTTGACTGCTATCTCTTGGAATCTTGAAGGAACTCGACTTCTCACCGGGGGAGCTTTATTGCAACTTTGGCATCAAACTAACGTTCACGAGGATGAACCCGGTACGAATAATACAATTTTTTTTTATATTCGATTCAATCAATATTTATATGATTATTTTCGTACAGCTGGTGGTAATGGTGGTGGGGTCACTTTTGAAATTGGTGGCTGCGATAAAGAAGGAAAACATTCTGAAGAGGAGGAACCGGTTAATATTTTATTTATTTATTTCTATTTGTCCTAATATACTCTTTTTATATGATTTGGTCACATTTTTTATGTGATTTCAGAGTTGGATATGTGTTTGGCGATGTCACACTGCGACTCCTGCATATCATTTAGCCTTTTCTCCAGATGGAACTTTATTTGCTACATCTGGAAAAAATGATCGTTTAGTAAAAATTTGGTATCAAAATAAAGGTGACTATTTTTGCTTATTTCAACATGTCTTTAATTGAATATTCTTATTAATACAGTTTTTGTTTTTCTAGTTCGCTTTTCTTCGAAACCTAATGAACATGCTTCTAGTCCAACTGATCTTAATTATGGATTTATTTATGTTGCACATCCACGAGCACTCACACACTTATCGTGGAGAAAAACTAGCAAATATATGCCAAAGTATGTATGCCAGTGTTGAATGATTGTAATTAAAACATTACTATACTCATTTTTATTTTTTTCGTAGGGGTAGTGTTGGAAATATGCTAGTTACTTCTTGTTTAGATAATATCTGCCGAGTATGGGCAGAAACATTACCTCCTGAAGAAGGTTGGGGACCAGGCGGTGGAAGACTACAAACTCATTCTGGTCGACATAGAGCTAATAGACATAAGCATAGGTTTATGCAAAGATTAAAACATATGAAGTAAATTTGATTTCCTTTTATGTTTATTGGTTTTTTTGTCTCCAGAAATACTCAATGAATAATTTTTTTCAGAACATGTTTTCATATACGTCGTACTGCACAATCTTCCAAGCATTTAGGCCCTCCAATACCAACACTACCTTCCACGTATAGTGTTCATGATTTCCACAATAATTACCATTCAAATTCTCCATCTGCAGGTTTGATTTTATTATTAAGAAAACTTTACACTGTGTTTCAAAAATAATTTATGTTTACTTGTTCTTTCAACAGGACTACACTTTCATCTTGCTGCATCGATCAATGGAGATATACCTTTGGTTCCATCCTTGGAGACTAATAATAAAATGGCGCGACCTCATTTTATTGTGCATTGGCTACATAATAAGGAAATGCATTTTACGCTACAGGCTGAGACATTGTTACATGATTTGACTAAAAAAGTATTTATAACTTTTATATCAAAATAATATTCTTACCAAACATACATTATTTATTGCTTGATTTTTTCTAGATCCTTGAAAAAGAAGAAGCAGAAGACAAACTAACAGATACTCAAAATCCTAATATTCATCATCTTTATGAAGAAATGAGTATGTTTGACTTTTTCTATTTAATATTTTTCCATTTTTAAAACTGTTTTAATAACAGGCCGTAAATTATCCGTCCTCTGTTGTGATACTGAGAAGTGCCAATATTAGAAAAGAATTTAAACAATTTTTAACTATTAATTTAGAAAATATTTAAATAGAATCAGAATATTTTTCACTTAGGGAAAAAGTTCTGCAAAGATTTTTTAATATTTGGAGTTTGATTTTGTCTTTCAGAAAAAAAACCTGCAAAAGTTAACAAATCTTGTTCGCAAGATGAAAGCAACAGTGATGAGCAACCGAATACAGGTCTCATTAAATGGTCTGATAAAATGCACATTTTATGTGAACAAATATATTTGAACATTTAATTTGATTTTATTGTTTTTTGTGCACAGAAATATTATTGTAATATGTCTTAGCATTCGAATGCATGTAAAGGCATTATTTAAGCACTTATAGATCAGGCTTGTCTTCACCATATAGTGTACATAAATTTTTTATGTTTATAATTTAACATAGGCAATTTATAGGTACATGTGCGTGTGAAAGAAGAATTGAAGTGAAATGTTTCTGTTGTATCTTATAAATATATATAGAAAAATATAAATATTTCAATCTATTTCTCTATTGTTGTGAATATTAATTTTTATTTACTAATTCTCTATCTGCGAATTATTTACAAATTGTAAAATTTGAAATATCTTTGATTTAGAATACGCGTTATTATTTTTTTAGACTTGTTTATTATTTGATTGCAGTCCTGTCACAGTATTCTTGGTTTATTTTATAGAATTTGTATCTAATAAACGCACTAATCTGTCACTATTGAATATTATTTATTTATTTTGATGCAAAACAATAATATTTCCTTTTGTTAATAGGTAGTGGAAATCACAGTCTATCTAATACCACATCACTGAATTCCATGTCAGCTGATTTCACTTGCAACTTACCGGACTCTCTAGACTCAAAAATTGAAACTCTTCTTCGTGATTGGCATCATAGCCCTGATTTGCTTTTTTCAATTCATCCGATTGATGGGAGTTTTTTAATTTGGTATTATATTTTGATTCTAATTTACACTATTTTGCTTTATACACATGTACATTCATATATCATTTTGTTTCAGGTTAGTGGAATGGTTGGATGAATACTACCCTGGTTCATTTAGACAAGCACAAGTTTCATTTAGTACTCGTATTCCTGGTGCTTTTCCTTTGGGTGATGCTACTACAATGTCGACTGCCGCTGCTCTATATCATACAGCTGGAATATTACTTCATGTAAGACAGAGGGCTGCCAAACCAACTGATGGACATGGATCACAAGGTTTCAACTATCACAATTTTTCTCTTGAATTTCATTGAATATATTTCTTAGTTGTCATTTTATATTTTTAATAGACGTTAATCCCAATGAAGTAACAACACCTCTGGCTAGTGTTCAAGAAGAAAAAGAGGAAGCAGAATGGCCTCAACCTGATGAAAATGGTGATGGTACTGTGGAAAACAAAGGCAGATTATTTTGTTAATGTACATGTATTTTCATCAAAGGTGTACTTTTAACTAAATTCAATTTATCTATTTCAGAAGAAAAAAATGCCGAAACTGAAGACAAACCTAAAGAAAAAACTGATGAAGATACAAGTGAAAATAAAGATGGGGACGTTTTAAGTGCGCCTCCATGTCCTGTGGTATCAATGGTTACAAACCATGCTAATGGCACTTTAAATTTATGGCAATTGACATTCGCAGATAAATCAAAATTTTCTCAAGTAAATAATTAAAATATAAACAGTTAATAAAAATTTAATTACTAATAACATATTTTTTTTATACACAGGTATTATCAATTGGTCATGCATCACGAGCATCTGGGCATCGATTCCGAGTAAATGATATCACATGTCATCCAGTATTACCTTTATTATTGACTACTAGTCATCACAATACTACAGGTGATCTATTTAAATCTTACTAAATTAAATAACCCAATCAGTTTCAACATTCTATATTTTATTGATTTTTTTTTCCAGAATCGACATCTAATGACAATCTTGCACCTCCTTCGCCTGGAAATATGTTACACCCTAATTCTCAAATGCCATTAACTGACACGACAATTCACGATAATAATGGAGATGGTGGTGGATTTTGCTCGGAACTTATTCTTTGGCGAGTCGATGCAGTTGGTCCACTCTCTAGATCTGGTGGCGTTGGAGAATTAGCTCGAATCAATTCTCCTCATCCTTCTGCATTCAGTAATGTCGCTTGGATACCAACACTATTGCCCAGGTATATTTTACTTATGGTGACTTATAAAAGTATTTGTTATAAAATCAGTTGGAAGATCTGAAAATTTGAATAATTTCTATTTTAAGCACCACTCTTGGCAATCTCAGCAATTCTCCTTCTGCTTGTTTTGTCGCGAGTGATGGTGAAAGTCTTCGCGTTTATCAAGCTGTGATTGATGCAAGAACTTTATTGGCTGAAGTTGCTAGCTCTGAGCGTCGACACCGTAGCATGGTTGTATGTGCCAAAAATTTTCATTAATAAATTATAAATTTATTTCTTCGAAAGTAATTACAAATTCGTTGATTTCAATATAATAGGATTCTATGCTATCTATTTCTACTGAATCTTCTATGGAAGGTGTGCATGCAACTCCTCTTCATGATAGAGTGAAAATTGTCTCACAACAATCTACTGCTAGGCCAGGCTGTGTTATTCAGTTAGATGCTATTGCAGATGCAACTCATGATTGGCATAACACCCAATTTTTACATGTGTTCCAAGAACAACTTATTACTGGTTAGATTTTTTTTTCATAACATTTCGTTTAACTTACTGTTAGATATTATTATAGAAGTATAATACATTATTTTATGAATACTAAAACATGTGATTTTATTTGATTTTCAGGAGAAAGATTAAATATACAAAATTCTGATATTGCAAATCATCACAAGGCACCTAGTCTCATGGAATCTGAATTAGATGCTATGGTTGATTTACAACAATCAGCTGTATTTGAAGAGCCATTTTATATTGTAATTTTGGAAAGAACAACTACTGGTACAACTGTGCACATGTGGAGATTAGTAATAGCTTCACAGCCTGATAATACTAGTACAACTTTTATTTATTCTTTATTTTAACATAATTAACATAAATAGTTTACTGATTTGAAAAACTTTTTATAGCAGATGCTTTAACCGGAAGTATGATGTATGTTCCTGACAGTGCTCTTATACAAGAACCAGATGATGGAACTGATCCAAATGATGGACGCAAAAAGTCTATATGTGTCCCTGATGATGGTGCTCCTGTGTCTGGACCAGGTCCTTCTTCTCATGTCGTAATTAACACCACAAAAGTACAATTGAATCCTTATTTTCGCCATAATTTTTTTAGTAAAATTATTCAATGAAAAAATTAATGAAAACAAATTCCAGGTGTGCTCTTGTGAACTTCCATTACCACCTGGAGTAGAAGTTATTCATGCCAGTCCAGCAGCAGGACATTTAAGCTCGGCTTCAATTTACCCAGCATGCTTTGCACCTTATATTATCACTACAGCTTGTTCAGATAGTACAATACGGTAAAATGGAATTTTTTATGTAAATTTTTAGAGACTTGTAATTTTTTAATTTCTAAATCATTTTTATAGATTTTGGAAATGTGACATGTCTAAAAATATTATGGGGAAATATGAATACAACTGGCATGAATGGGAAATGGTTAACAAAGATGAAGAATCTACTATTGACATATCTGGTCAGTAGTTTTTGATTTTATTTTTTCGGAATGTTACATATTTTTTTTATTAATTTTAAACTATCTGAATTATAGGACAACCTCTCAATATTAGTGCAGCATACTCAGGACGAATCGCATGCGCCTATAAACATGGAAAATCGTTCACAAGACCAGGACGCCATGGACCTGATGGGTTGAGTTCAGACCCAGCACGTTATGTTAATCTCTGTGTTGCTGTCTATGAATGTGAAAGTACTGGTGGTTCTGAATGGCTTCTTGAAGATACTATTCATCTTCGAAATATACATCTCCCGAGGGTCAGAGTAGATCCTAATTTAGATTTGAGTTATTTGTATGACACTAGATTTTTGCAAAAGAAACAAAAAGTAGCCCAAGTAAGGATTTAAACATATTTTTTTTTATTTTGGTGTAAAATATTTTATTTCACTCATAATAATTTCATTTTAAGGTTCTTCAAAACCTTTCTCATGAAGATCTTCGAGTACAACGTAATGGAGAAAACAATATAACATCTGAATCTACAAAATCAGCAGGGCTTTTAGCAGTCCCATCATTTAGTACACTTCAATCATTAAGAAAAAGTATAACTGAAAATGGAAATACTTGTCCTTTGACTCAGAAACATTTAGTACAGTTAGATTGGGTCTCAAAAGAAGATGGATCTCATATTTTGACTGTCGCAGTTGGCTCTAAAATCCTATTATTTACTCCAGTATCTAGTGACTTAGCCCAAGCTAACATGAAGGTTGCATTTTTTGTTAAAAGTTTATTAGTTTCAACAATTTGGTCAAATTCTATATTTTATATTTCAGGCAATGAAAGAGTCTTTAAATGCAAATCGTCCATTATTGCGTAAGGCTTCTTCTCTAGCAGCGCCTCACTTTAATGACGAAATTCGTTGGATGAAACTCCGTGTAATTGATCTGAAAACAGCTGATGGTCTTCCGCCTTTACCTATGCAAATATCATGGGTCCGAGATGGAATATTAGTCGTCGGAATGGATTCTGAAATGCATGTGTATTCACAATGGAAACCAAATTCACATAATTGTATCACATCAACTCATCACCTAATGCATCAAGTAAACATAATTTGTTCAGTTATTGAATTGACTCTATCTTCCTTTGCAATTTATTTTTAATCTTATATTTATTAGGAATCAGAAGATGGACCAGACACTAGAAATTTAAGGGATGAAGACTTACGACCTGCTGGAGAAAGTAGACGCCGTTTAGCTCACGTAAGCTCCATGCCTCATTTATCTAGGGTTTCTTCAATGAATCTTCAATTGATGGACCGTGATACTAAAAAAAGAAAACCCAATCAACCAGAACAACAAGTAAGTGATGAAATAATCTAATCAACGTATTGAATTGTGTTATTTTTAATTAATTTGTTTAATTAATTTTAGCCGCTTCTGGATTACATGCCTGATTATGGCCTTTTTGAAGCATCTCGAATAGCATGTCCAGTATTACCACAATATCATCCAAAACAATTAATGGAACTTTTGAACAGTGGGAAAATCAGATGGGTAAAGGCAATATTGGCCCATTTAGTGAGGTTGGCATACTTTTCTTTTTTATTTTGTTTATTTCAGGTATGTTTCTGAAATTTCTAACTTGTGATAATTTTTTTAGATGCATTGGCGGATCTGTAAATTCGAGAAGTTCTGCAGGTGACGACGATAGTATAACTAGACAGGTATGCATTTATTTATTTTTTCAAGGCATGACTAATGTTTAGCCTTTGATAAACACGCATCTTATTAAATTAATTTGTTTTATCGCTATGTTATGATAAATGTTTTCGACTATATGCACATTTAGATATTTTTGTGTGATATAAAAGAATGCTTTCCTGTGTTTCAAAATGGCACTCATAATCTCACTAACTGCTACATTTTATATTTAAAAATAATAATGAATATTGCTATGTTCTTTATATTAAAAAATAACATGATTTTTCATCGAGTTCTTAAATGATCTTATTTACTCCGACTTAATCAGTTTTCTCTGACTGCATCGTGAAATATGAAGATCATAATTTTCTTGATCTTCGAAAAAGTTTTCAACATATATGAGAATGAATGCTATTGTAAATCCTTAATATCGTTCTAATAATTTTACTAAAGTTATTATCTCCTTATTTTCCATTCTATTATAATATTTCATTGATAGTTTATATCCCCATCTTGTGTTTTACATTCTTGCATATTTTCCACTTTCCTTCTGAATGTTGATTTTAATATAATTTTGTGATAACCTTATTAATTCATCTTAACAGTACAATGATCTTACTCTATTATTGTGCATAATCAAGTTATTCAATTTTTCTTTTAATCTATATTTTTAAATCATTTCTTACATTTAGTTTTTATGCACATATTTTCATCATTATGTGTCTTCATGTAATGTAATATTTATATATGTATGTATTATATATCAATCAGTTAATTTTCTTCATGCAATAAATTAATTTTTATTCTATGTATGCACTGTGTGTATGCATGAATTTTTCAAGTCAGAACAGATTAGTCGGGGAAACTCTGCTTCAGGAAGATACTATTTTTCATTAGCATACATATGTGAATTTTATATGTTCTTTTATATTAAAAACCTATGCAGAACATATGGTCGTGGCTGTTTGTTTGTAGTATGAGCATGTTTGTTTCAGCGTGGATGGTCTCGTTCCCGTACTCTTTCTGTATCTTACGTAGCTGGAGCCGCATCACCCATGGACAATGTAGTTCAGGTATGAAAATCACCATTATACCATTTCCATGTTAGTGAAAAAAAAAATTACGCTTTGTTGTGAGTAAATTTATTTGATTGTAAAGTGTTTTATAAATAATTATATTTTTATTATTTCGTTTGAAATTATCAATTTAATTGTTTTTCCTTTTTTGTATTCCATATTGAACTAAACACTTTGCACCTGTGATGTCTTACGTTTTACAAAGACTTTACTAAATATTAAATAAGAAGTTTGTAATTCGTACTTAAATAAAAATTTGTTTAAATATCAATAAGTTTAGGCATTTATTTGCACGAAGGTCTGTTTTTTACTACATATTCAATTTTTGGACTTCTTATTTGATACCATAATGCTGAATCAAATATTTTTTTATATTTTCTTCAGTTCAGTTCCATTTAAAGCATATGCTCTAATTTAAATATATTGATAAATGCGCATGTTTTCTGCGCATTTTGAATGATGTGACAATTGGAAAATGAAAATACACATACTTTTATGCATGTCAATATCAATTCAAAAATTGTTTTTCATTGTATATTTTGTCCTATTGCTGTATGACTGCAATTTGTTATATTTATTATAGACAAATTTAACTTTCAAAAACTGCCCATTATTTTTACCGAATTTTTTTATATATTCAAATCGATTTTCTCGATATCTTCTAACCTATGCAAATTAGTTGGAATTCAAAATATTTTTATATATTTTAAAATACATACTAAAAAATTTTAAGTAATTCTTCTAATTTGTAGTGAAAAAATTATTTCCCTTTATTTACTTCCATATATTTTTTCGCTACAAAATATAAAAATAATTATCTTATTAAGAATGACATTCACAGCGTGCTTGCCAATATTGTTTCTTTCTTCTCAAAAAAATAAATATTGTCTAAAAATAGCTTATTAAACCTTACAGCAAATTCCTGAAGAACTGCAATTAGATTATGCTGAAATTACATCTATTCCTCCATTGCCACTTTGGACTCTCCTTGTAGCTGATAAAGAACGTCCTGGACATATCAGTACAAAACAAGAAACCAAAGTAATTCCGATTTTCAATAATTAACTATGTTTCTTTTCTTACATATTTTATCACATGGGTTTTTTATTTTAGGATTATAATGAACTATTTGACGGAAACCTTTCTGGTGAAGATGATCTTGATGATATTCTGCAGGAAGAACCCGAAAGTCCAAGGAGAGGAGATAGACGAATGTCTGTTCCAGAGAGACAAGGCTTGTCTCATTTTGGTCCTCGACAAGGTTTCAATACTTAATTTCAGTTTTCTGTTTTCATTAATATTTTCTTCTTAAATTAATTTTACTCAATTTTCACAGGACGAATTTTGTCTAGACTTCTTACCCATACTCACCTTCCCGGCTTAAGTTCTTTGGACCAGATGCATCTTTTAGCTTTGGCAGATACAGTTTCTACTTGTAATACAGATTTTGCAGAACGGTTTGCTATAGATGCTGCCAAAACTGCTATAGCCAAGGAAAATCTCTCGGGAACTCCACAGGGTGATGATATATCTACAGGTTTATATTTTATACATCTTTCAAGGATTAAAAAATAAACATGAAATGTATAAAAAGACTAAAACTTTAAACATTATTGCAGATTCTCTTGATGATTGTGGTCTTAGATTTTTGTTAGCCATGAAACATTATGGTTATCTTTTGAGATGTTTGCCGTTAGCTCAACGGGCTCCACTTCAACGTCAAGGTGTTGGAACAGCTAACATTGCGTGGGCATTCCACTCAGAAAGTGAAGAACAATTGTTAATGCTTATTCCATCTTATGCTAAGAATCAACCTAAGTGGTCTATACTTAAAGAATTAGGTGATGGTTTTTACTTTTTGTTTTTAATAAAATGCATTAGAATCTGAATATTAATTTTTCAATATTTTTCAGGTGTGGGATGGTGGGTAAGATCTCCAACATTATTACGAACTTGTGTGGACCGTGTTGCGCGTGCAGCCTATCAAGCACAGCAAAATCCAATGGATGCAGCTTTGTACTATTTAGCCATGAGAAAGAAAGCTTTACTTTGGGGTTTATTCCGATCAAGGCGCGATGAAAAGATGACAGCTGTTTGTAGAATTAATTATATCATCAAAATTCTTTCAACACATTTCTCAAATAATTATTAATTTATTTTTTTGCAGTTCTTTGCAAACAACTTTGCTGAAGAACGCTGGCGTAAAGCTGCATTGAAAAATGCTTTTGCATTACTCGGCAAACAGAGGTTCGAACATGCAGCTGCATTTTTCTTACTTGGCGGAGCATTGAAAGATGCTTTAGAGGTATTACTAATAGTTTTATTAGAATCATGATTGCATTTTTTAACTTAATTTTATTTTCAAGGTTTTGTTAACTCGACTGAAGGATTTACAATTAGCTATGGTTGTTGCTAAGCTTTATGATTCAGAAGTACAAATGCCCGATAGTTTCAAACAATTGTTATATGAAGAGATATTGGGGTATGATTTCCTTCATTTTATTTTTTGTATTCTTATTGCTTATGTTATAAAATTGTATTTGTAATTAGATGTGATGCTGATGGATCCAATCATGATATTGCTCGAGCCCATCCAGATCCTTTCTTAAGGTCAATGGCCCTTTGGTTATTGAAAGATTACTCTGGCAGTTTAGCAACATTGCTTATATCGCGTGGTGGACATTTACATTCTGCTTATGAAGAATCTGCCACTGCAAGTGTGAGTGCGACTGGAGTTCCTCAGGCAGATCCTAATGTTTTTAATTTCTATGTTTATTTAAGAACACATCCACTATTAGTTAGACAATTTGTAGCTACTCAGGTACATAGCATTTATTTTTTCACTGTTTTCTATTAATTTTTACTTTTGAGTCTAACCCTATATGAAATTTAGGGCGGAGGTGTCGGTTTGCTTCAAGAAGGTGAAGAAGGTATTACTCGTCTAGAAAGAAGATTATATTTCACAACAGCTCACGGTCATTTCAAAGCTGGGTGTCCAGCACTAGCCTTAGAAGTCTTAAGTAAACTTCCATCTAAGATTTTGGATGATCAAGATCCAATTGCTAGTCCTGCTAAACAACAAAAAAGAAGAGACACTCAAATTGATACGGGTATTTTAGAATGGGGTGCAAGTGCTCCGCCAGAAAAACCAAAAGGTATATTTTTTTCTTTTATATATTCATTAAACGACTTTTAAAATTAAAACATTGAAATTTTCTTTTTTCAGAAAAAGCATCTGAAGTTAAAGCATCTGAAATGGATTGGGGAGGTTCTTCATTAGATTGGGGAGCACCTCCCAAATCTACTTTGAGTAATGATGATGATCTTGTTTTAGACTGGACTAATGATGATGATGAGAAAGGGTTTGTGAAATTTAATGTTAATTTTATCAATATTTATATTTATTTTTTCTACACTATAACATGTACGTTTGTATTTTCTAGTTCACAAGGTTCTGAAACCCCACCTTTAGAATTAAAACTAGATTCGAAGAATAAAGATTCAAAAGAGCCACAAGCTAAAACAGAAACTGATGAATCTAAGAAACCAAATGATAATGTTGATATTATGGCACAGCAACTAAAATTTGTCGCTTGCTTGAAAATTTTGATGGAAGAACTTTCAACACTTGCCACCGGATTTGAAGTTGATGGTATCCTCTTTTAACTAATAATCATACAGAATGTCTCATATTTATACTTGAAGAAAATAATTAACAAAATATTATTTTAAAATAGGTGGCCATTTGCGTTATCAACTTTATATATGGTTAGAAAGAGAAGTTGAAGCCCTTCGCCAACTATGTGGCTATGCAACTGGTCCAGGTTCTCAACCTGAGGAACCTCCTGGCAGATTAAATTTACCTGATGTAGTAGAAGCCTTAATGCAAGCAAAAGAAAATCTTCATAGAGAACATGAACGTCCCACATTGCATCAAGTATTGTTACAGGAAAAAGCCGATTTCGAAGCTAAAGTTCAACGTGCTGTTAGAAGGAAGAAGTGGTTAAAAGGTTAATTTTATATCACTATATTCAAATTGTTTTTTTTTTTCCTTTCTTTTGTAGTTAATATTTTTTATTTTTTCAGCAAATGAAACTTTACTTCGAACTTTGTTATCATACTGTAGTCTACAAGGTGCAGGCGGAGGTGGCTTAGCTTCTGTGCGCATGGAACTTGTTTTATTACTACAAGAATTACAACAAGATAAAGGACATCAACAATTATTGAGTCCTTTACCATTCCCAACAACTTTACCATTATTATCAGCAACTGTTGCTTGTTCTAAGACAGTGGTGGCCGATCCTGTCAGACATTTACAAGCAAGTTTTATTTTTCATTTATTTCCCATACAAATTGAAATATTGAACTCATAAATACTAATTTATTTATCAGGCTCAAGCTCATGATATGTTACAAACTATGGTCTGCTTACCAATGCCAATGCGAAATACGAACAATTTGGGTATTATATTCATATTGCGTGATCTAGCAGTCGCCCTTTCTGCTTGCATTTATCAGAGCCTTTGTGATTCGGACACTTTCAATGTGAAACATTCTCACCCACATCACGAAACGTATGTTTCACCTACTATGGAATATTAAATTTTCAATTTAAAAAAATTTTTTTGCTAATTTATTTTTCTATTTTAGTGGTGGCATGGAGTGCCTTTCGAGATTAAGTGGGCTTAGCACACATGGATCTCACTTAATGGGTGGTCGTCATCGAAGATATTCTTCGACTGATGATTCTATGCCAGTAACTACACCTCCTAATAAATGGCCAGGTTTGTATTTTTTTTTTTGTCAAAAACTCTGTTTTTCCAATTTTATTAAATTAAATTTTCTTTGTTTCACAGGTGTTACAAATTTACGTGCATTAATTGCAAGAGAAGGAGACGATGATACTCCGAGGTTGAGTGTACTTCTTTGTGAAGCCTTTGTTTCTTGTTTTTTGGCTTTACTGATGTATGCGCTTCGTGTTTGCGATGCACATTTACTCTATCGCTTATCTTCTAAACGTTTTTCGGCTGAATCGTGGGCCACTTTATACGGAGGTGGTGTGAAAAAACTTCTCAGAACTGCATCTATCAACGTTGGTTTTTTTCGTTCATTTTTTACATTTGTTTATTTTTATTTTTGATTATTCAAATTTTTACTTACAGCCCAGCAATGTCACCCCAATGGAAAGACCAGAAGGGACTAGTTTGTGGACTTATGTGCAAGCTCATCGTGCACGTCTCAATATGAGATTATTAGGTACTACTCCGATGACCAATACCGCTTCAGGTCCAATCAAAGAAGGCCGTCCTACATACCGTGAACATTTTGTTCCCCCAGCAATGAGCATTGTTTCATTTTTGCTTGTGAAAGTATGTATCGATAAATAATTTTGCAGGGCATGTGTTAAGTATCCCTGGTCGCCAACATATTCAATTTGCTTTCAGCCTACTACACAAGTTGATCCTGATGTTGATGAATATGACTCAGCGGAATCTGTGGCATCAGATGCAGACGATTCTAATCAAGAAGATGATGATGAGGAAGACGTGTTTGGTGATCCTTTAAGTAACACTCAAACCAAAAATATTGGAAAAGAAAGCTGCCGAAGAAAGGATAATACTGAACATTGTGATTCTAATTCATACTCTTGGAACATAATGAGACTTGCTGTTTTGAAGATAGCTCAAATTCAATTGCAAGATTTTCTAAATGTAGCTGGAATTGAAATGCAAGGTTTGTGTTATTATTATTATATTTCCGTAGGCAAATTGTGTTTCTAAATTAAATTTCCATGTTGATTTTCATGGATAAATAGTACCTTAATAATTAAATTTTTAAACTGCATTTAAACTTAATGGAGATCTTATGTGATTTTTTCGTTTCGTTTTTAGAACTAGCTGTTAGCAGTCCATTAGTACATGGTGCCTTACGTTCACTATCACAGTGGCAAATTCAGTTAACAGAACAATTAATATCTCGTGAAATTCCAATTAATTATATTCCTGCATGTTTCCCAGAAGAACAATTATCTGGTCCACCTATTAATAAATACAGGTTATTTTATATTATTTTTCATCATTTCTCTCCATACTTTGTTTCATAAATCAATTACTTTATATTACATTTTAGATGTCTACTGGAGAAACTGAATACACCATTTAATGCTAATCTAGCAAGTTCTGCTCCTGCTAGAAGACTGTGGAATTATTTAGTGAATCAGGAATTAGTTCAAGTCAGTGCACAGATGCAAATGACGAACAGATAATTTTTTTAATAAAATCATGTAATTTCTATTTTCATTTTAGGATATATTCATTCGCGCTATTTTTGCTAAAAATAAAATATCGGGTCTTATAAATACTGATAATAGTCGCGATCAGGGTTCTGAAAGTATGGCTTCTGAACCAAACATCACTTCATTGCATCATCAATCTAATCAAATAGAAACTCTAGATGGTGAATTGCTACAACCTGTGAGAATTATTCATAAAGAACAAGATTCCATCCTGGCATTCTGCCTTATTCAGGTTTTTATTTATTTTTTATTGTTTTTAATTGAAATTAAACATTAATTAATTATTGAAAAATTTCAGGCTGGTGGCGGAGGGTTGTTAGCTGTATCTAGTCCGCGAGAAGTTCAAGAAATAGATATTTCTCTTCTTCTTCGCGGCGCCGTTTGCTGGGCATCGGATGAATGTGAAGTAGATCTTTTAGCTCTTAATAAAGATCCTGCATCTCTTCCAGATTCAGGATTTCTTCTCATCCAACATCACAATGAAAAGTTAGTATTCATAATTATTATTTACTGTACTCTTTGGGGCATTGTGGTATTAAATGTGTCCCAATTTTTTTGATACTTAAAGCTGCATGGTGGGTTATTTTTCAAACCACCTCAAAAAAATTCATCTGCATATGCACAGCAGCTCGAAATTTATCTCACTGCTCCCTCCTAATAGCATTTTTTTTCCATTTGTTTATTTTATTTAATCATATTTTTTGTAATTTTGGTTTTTAGCGAATAGTTACAAATTTTTTTTTTAACATTTTTGAATAAAAAAATTCTGTGCAACTGGGTATTTTTTTCCTCAAAAAACCTGTGCCTCAAAGAGTTATCAAAAAGAAGCTCACCATTACACCTGTGTTCTCTGAGATTCTATTATTCATGGCATTGAAATTTTGAATCATTTAATTCCAGAAATCAAATGTCTTCTTCTCCGAGCAATTTAGGAGGAATGTCTCCATCAGCTCCATCGACCCCCCAGCCTCCGTCTGGTTTAGCTGGACAAACTGGAAGAGGAGCCAGTGTGGTGAGCTAAATTTTTACTTATCTTATTAATACCGTGATAATAATAAAATAGCACAAGAGGTATCATCGTAGTTCACTTAATATATCCTTGTCCTAAATAAAAGCACATTTGACTTTCATGTGTGTTTACATTTAATGGATTTTATTCACTCATTTTATTGCTATATTAAAATTTGACATGATCTAAAAGTTATGATATAAAGCTACATATTTAAGACAAATTCATGTGTTTATCATATCATACTGTCTTACTTTTTACACTCCGACGTATTTTCCTAATTGCTGCGAAAGCAGATGAAAGGACTTCAATTTCCTGGATGTCATGATGCTAAATACTGTCGTCTTATAATCCATCGCTCGAAGCTTCTTATGAAACCGGTCAGTCTGTTGGTTGACTTAATGAACACTGTATTTTTCTCTGATTATTTTTACAAACGTTACATTCTATTTTTATTGATTTATATAGATATTTTTATTTTATTTTAACGAATTTTTTTTCAAATTCATTTACAAAATATTTAATATTTAAATTATGTTAGAAGTTATTAATTATATTTTATTTAGATTTTAAACATTGTTATAAATGCTAGTTATTTTGCCTGCATAGATATTTACATTATTGCATAGTGAAGTTAATGTTATCATACTTTTATATAATGTAAGATGATTAGGTTGGATTGTTTAATAGATATTATTCAATTAAGTGTTGTTTTATTTTATTAATGTTTTTCAGTTTCATAAAGTTAATCTATACTATAAGTATTGTATCAAGCGCTAGTTATTATGTATCTAATCATCTTATTGATATTTTCATAGATAAATTCATAATATTCAGATGAAATTAGCATACTTCAAAACATCATTTTTTACGTAAATAGTTGTATCATATATCATTGCATGAAAATGTAATATAAATTCATCATATTCACGTAGTATAATCCTTAGTTTGCACAAAAATCATCATATTCATATTTTTAAAATCAGTAGTGTTTTATTCAATTTTTTTTCTGTGTTTAATGAACTTGACTCACAATCGATAAATAAATAATATTGTAATTGATAAATACTAATTTTCTAACCCAAAGCTATAATAATCATACTAAGTTTTTATTAATTAAAAATGCAACATTTTACTTATAATATTAGGCTAGTTTTTGTAGATAATTCTGTCTAGTTATAGTCCTGATATTTTATTTAAATAAATCGCATGATCTAAAACTAATTCAAAATTTTTACTGTATACATATTTGTAAATTGGATGTTCCACATTTATTATTTTTCATTTTTGTCCAACCATTCAATTATTTTCTTTGTAATTCGTTCTCCTTATATGTAATAACATGTCGTTTTGCTTTCATTTTAGGTATTGCGACACAAAGTAGACAACATCAAACGAATGAGTGCTCATCCTCTATTACCATTGTGTAAGTATTATATTTTTTCTCTATTATAAATTAATTATGCTGAGTTTTAATTTTATATTTTTATTCGTGATAGATTTAACTGGGGGTCAAGACGGTTCAGTCCAAATGTGGGAATGGGGTCATCCGTCGGCCGTGTGCTCTCCTCGTCCTCCCGGTACATATGCTAAAGTCACTAGAGTACGGTTTTCTCAACATGGCAATAAGTTTGGAGTTGCTGATAGTGACGGCAATTTGTCTCTTTGGCAAGGTTGTCAGGCTACTAACACGAGTCGTCCATTTTTCGTAAGTTCTTCAAAAAAAAAAATAAACATATGATTAAGTAATTCTTTTTTTGTAAGTCTCATTGTTATGACAAAATGTTTTCAGACATACCAATGTCACAACAAAGGTATAGCAGATTTCGTTTTTCTCGGTTCTTGCAGCTTAGTCGCTACAGGTATTTTTATAAAATTCGCTATTAAATTGAATCAAAATATGTGTATTTATTTCAAAATTTTATTTTTAGCTGGGCATAGTTCTGAAAGCAAAAATGTAGCTGTTTGGGATTCTTTAATGCCTCAGAAAAAATCTTTGGTCTACGGTATGAAACTTTATTTATTTATTTTTATAAAACGGTTTATTTATGAATATTTATCTTTTCAGCTTTCACTTGCCATGAGACTGGTGCTAATTGCTTAAGCTATGCACCTCAACATGGATTATTAGTGTCGGGTGGAAAACGAGGAGAAGTATATATTTTAGAAGTCCGTGCACAAAAACAACGCGATCGTATTCCTGCCCATGATTCTGCTGTAAAATGTTTGACTATCGGTCCAAATGAAGACATTTTTGCAACCGGAGCAGCTGATGGTGATATTAAGGTATTTTTGTAAAAAAAATTGATGAACAGATTTTGTAAATTTGAGGAAGAATGCATTTTATATAATTTCTATTTTTTTTTTTTTTTTAGATTTGGCTATTGTTGGGTGTCGGTATGCATACTCCGCTTCACAATTTCCCAGGGGAACATGCACGAAGTTCTTTCTTCAAACACATTGGCCAAGGCGTCACACAGTTGTTGTTGGATGCCCAATCTAGATTGTTCTCTTGCGGTGCAGATGGAACTATGAAAGTTCGTCAACTTCCAGAGCGTCCTACTGGTCAACATCAATATTAAGCTGCACTAATGTATTTACGATCCACAAAAATCATTTATGTTCTGCATTAACAACTTATTGTGAAACAAAATGTTTAGTTTTATCTTTTATTATATACTTTTTACTGATTTATTGTTTATCATTGTAAAAATTTGGATGAATTTATTTAAATAAACATTTTTAATATGCATATTGAAATGTAGAATTGTTGAGTGCTGTGACTTGAGAGATGTGGAATTTTTATTACATCACACAATGGCTTGAAAATTTTAGACCATTTTATCTGTTATTTGTAAAAATTATTAATAAATAATATGTGATGTGATAAATGAAATTGATTATTATAATTATTTTTATTTGCATTGTTGTTAGTGGAGTATTATATATATTTATCGATTGTGTAATTATCGATTATGTTGATTTTGCATCAATTATAAACTACTGTGTTTATTATAAACGTATGCTAATATTTTGGATTTTGTATATTATCTTGTGATTATAAAATTTTATGGTCTTTTTTTAGTATTTCCTACATTTTGTCTGATATGTTGATTATATTGTAAATATATTTCATGCAAAAAATATTGCGTGTGAATCGAAGTTTGCAAATACATTTTTTCTCAAATATTTAACTCAAAAGATAATTTTTTTTATGATTTTTAATATAAGTGAGATTCAGTATTATATGAAACCCTATATATAGCGCAGCAATTTTTGTAGTTCAGGGATATTTGCTATTACGACGTAACTAGCTTTTTTAACTGAAATGTTACTGTAAACATTATATATTGTTACTAAATAATTTGATGGAATTGAATTTTTCTCGTTCTGTTAATTATTGGAAAATTTACATTTAAATTGATATTTTCATTTAGTTGATCGTTGTATAAACCAGCTAGATTATTTATTGATTGGATTATTTCAATTAGCTGAGAACGCGTTCATATTTACTTTTCACGGTGTATAGTCATTGGTATTAAGTATGATTAATTTTCATTGATAGTATTGTATTATTTTTTTTCAAATTAGTCAATTTAGTTTTTGAAAATGTATAAATTATATTTTTATAGTTTTTATTTTAAATAAATTGTTGATTATATTATTTTTATTTTGAAATTATACCTTTATGAAACATTTTATTTATTATATCATTTTATTTCTATTATTTCCTCTCTATTTTCTTAAGGTAAGTACTAGACGAAATTTGATTGACAGTTAAAAAAATATAAACACATACAAGCAATATTTTTATTCAATTTTGGAGAAAAATACATTTAAAAATTATTTTAAGATTCTAATTGTTATATAAATTATATAAGCTGCAATTATGAAATATGTTTAAATAATGACTTCATGTGTATTAGAAATTCTGATTGGCTTTAAAAAATCACATATGTATCCAATTTTATAACCATATTGTATAGCTACGAAAATAGTAATTAAATGTTTCTTTGAAAATCTTTCGGGTTGTAAAAGATTTTCTATATACATAAAATATTTAAACATGTGAATTAAATTTTAATGTATATTGTCGAAGTTATGGCTACACAATAATTTCATTGAAATTGTGTGTAATCATTATAAATCTTATGAAAAATTTATACATTTATGTTCATTATGTTAGTCAAATCATGAAAATTCCCAATGAATATAATGAACATTTTAAATACATGTGAGAAGAATATTGTTTGAAATGAGAAATATATATGAAATTTAGCTTGTTTCAAAATTCCATTCCATTTCAATTTAAAAGCATATTAAATATTTTGCCTTTTATAAGGAATTTGTTGATTTGTACAAAATTCAACTTATATTAAGATTCTCTTTCGCGTATATCAAATTATTTGTTGAAACTTTGCAATTTTAAATTTCTTGGTGTTATATGCTATGTGCAGTTGCATAACGAATACATCGTATATATAATAACAGATTGAATATGTATTTTGATATACATATATTATACGTCATATAATTATTAGTATGTAAACAATTTATGAAGCAACTTCAATCACTACAAAATTTATAACTTAATTGTTAAACAAGATGCAGCAAATACTGTGAAAAATTCAATTGTTATAATATATATTTATTATTATAAAAAATAATCTTATTAAAACTACCAAAAAACGATGTTTTTTTTATCTCTGATATTTTTCTTTGGACATTTGATTTTGCTGTGGCCAGACAACATGAAACTGAAAAGATCAAAATATGTTTTTTTTTTTGTCAAAAGAATTTCGTATTAGTTTTTATAGTATACGTGCACAGTATTTTGTTAGTACCAAAGTACTATTTCTTGTTAACCGATTTTCATTGTAGTGTTATTATTATCATTTTGACAAAATCATTTACCTAAACAATCGAGTAAGCGTTGTCGTTTTTTTAAATAATAATATTTTATGGAATTTTCGACAAAGTCGCTTTTTGTAAGGATACGATTATTTTGAAGAGTCGTAGCTGAACCAAAAACCCGTAAACCGGAACCGAACGTAAATAATTTTGACGTTGTACGATGATCGATATTATCGCTGAGAATTGACCCAACCTATTGAAATAATTTCGCGTGTTTCTAACTTAACTTATTGTTAGCCTAAAGATGTAGGAAGATTGATATTGTCACTGCAAAATCGACCCAACCTTTCGAAATAATTTCGTAACCGAAAATCGGAACAAAAAAAAATTATGTTTGAAGCCCTACAAAATACTATGGACGTATACTTAAACGTCTAAAATGAAATTCTTTTTACACAAAAGACATTATTTTGGTCTTTTTTCAACTAAATGTTTTCCACTGAAATTTGAAAATTTCAAAAATATGTGCGCTTAAGTCTGGGAATCGTTAAGAATTTCATCATAGTGTAGGTCGCGCTTTACACTGGATACAAATCCTCACGATTTGACAGCTGGAGGTTTGTATGCGTTGTGCGTTATTATTTCAAATTGGTAACAAAAGTCAAGTGCCTCAGATGGAAATAAAACATGAAAATTCAGAATGTTTCTCATTCACCAACTGTGCATTTTGCTTTGGAAAAACAAACTTAAAAAATATTTTCGAAAGAAATGAAAGCACTTCCAAATATTCTGCTATGATAATGAATTGCTTCAATATACAAGTAACTATCAATTAAACGTACACTTTATTTATGTCATCGACAACGTTAATATATCGTCGATATTTTTTCTAGGTAAAAAAAGTCAGTAACAATTTGAAAATTTGTGAAATATGTATTGAACGATTTAGCAGGGCGCTCGAGTTTAAGTACAAGTTGAATCGTTTTATTATTTCTAAACAATCAAGTAAGCATTATTATTATTTGAAACATTTGTGTTTTATATACACATTAATTTGATGTGTGTAAGATTGTAAGGTGTGATCAGTATTAAACCAGATTGTCTTTAATTTTTTTAAGTAAAATAACTATTATTAGAGAAACTTTCAAAGAAAAAAACTTTTGGTCTATTAAACAAATAATTTAACAATATTAATAAATAAATAACCAAGCCTTTATTATCCTCTATCTTGGCAACCAAAATCTTTTCACTTTTATGTTTATTAAATGCCTTAGAACATGACCTCTGGCTCATTGACAGTGTATAAACATATTGTTAAAAATTCACAGAAATTAGCAGCGATAGTAACTTTCATTCACATATTAATGAAGTAATTCAATATGATGTGTGTATTTTTTGTACCGATTTTACTGCCTTGCAAATATGCCAGTTCATATTTTCTAAAGTATCCTCGTCACTGAAAAGTAGTCACAACCTTATTTTCTATTTTCATTTTTATTTTTGTACTGATTTCGTTCTTCATTTCAGCTGAAAAAGTATACAAAGACAATTGTAGCAGTGACTGTTCAAATCTTAAATTAGCTTTTTTTGTTAAAAACGAATGTTCGATTGATGACTGTAACAATTTAGAATCTTTTGTGTCGGAATTAGAATCCAAATCAGATTTTGAAAGTGATAAGAACCCAAAATCAAATATTTTAATTGATTTTGAATGTGATAAATCACAATCAAATATTTTGGATTTCAATCATGATAAGAACACAAAATCAAGTGCTTCAGTAGATTTTCAAAGTGATGAATCCGATTCTAAAACAGCAAAGAATATGTGTAATAAAATTTTTTTCGTAAAGAGGGATTTGAATAGTCACTATGTAAAGTATACAGGTAAATAATTTTTTTGTTATATTATATTGATATTTTTCAAAGGTTGTATGTCTTCGTAAAACTTTTGCATTTTAGGCAAGGAAAATTTCGAATGTACTGTGTGCAACAAAAAGTTTTCCCAAAAAAGGAATTTGGATAGGCACATTGTAATACATACAGGTAAATCAATCACTTCATATTATTTTATTGATATTTCGAAGCTTGAATGTTTTCGTAAAACTTTGGCATTTTAGGTGAGAAAAATTTTGAATGTACCATGTGCAATATGAAGTTTTCCAGAAAGATCAGTTTGCATAATCACTTTGTTAGACATACAGGTAAATCAAATTTTCTTTATGTTATTTTATCGATATTTCGAAGATTGTATGATTTCTTGAAACTTTCGCGTTTTAGGTGAAAAAAACTTCGAATGTACCGTGTGCAATAAAAAATTTTTTGAAAAAGGGAATTTGGTTAGGCACTTAGTAATGCATTCAGGTAAATTAAATTTACTTTTTATTATTTTATTGATATTTCGAAGCTTGAATATTTTCGTAACACTTTTGTGATTTAGGCGAGAAAAATTTCGAATGTAACGTGTGCAGTAAAAAATTTTCTGAAAAAGGAAAGTTGGATCGGCATTTAGTAATGCATACCGGTAAATCAAATGTCCATTTTATTATATTATTGATATTTCGAAGCTTGAATGTTTTCGTAAAACTTTTGTGATTTAGGTGAGAAAAATTTCGAATGTTCCGTGTGCAATAAAAAGTTTTCGGAAAAGGGGACTTTAGATAGACATTTTATAATGCATACAGGTAAATAAAATTTACTTTATATTATTTTACTGATATTTGATAGGTTCTACGATTTCTTGTAAATTTGCGTTTTAGGTGAGAAAAATTTCGAATGTCCCGTGTGCAATAAAAAGTTTTCCAGTAAGCCGAATTTGGATAGGCACTTTGTAATGCATACAGGTAAATCAAATTTACTTTATAGTATTTTATTAATATTTCATAGGTTGCATGTTTTCGTAAAACTTTTGCGTTTTAGGTGAGAAAAATTTCGAATGTCCCGTGTGCAATATAAAGTTTTCCAGAAAGAGCAGCTTGCAAAATCACTTTGTTAGACATACGGGTAAATCAAATTTTCTTTATGCTATATTATTGATATTTCGAAGTTTTTACATTTTCGTAAAATTTTTGCGTTCTAGATGAGAAAAATTTCGAATGTAATGTATGCAATAAAAAGTTTTCCAGAAAGCTGGTTTTGGATAGGCACTTTTTAATTCATACAGGTAAATCAAATATACTTTTTATTATTTTATTGATATTTCGAAACTTGAATATTTTCGTAACACTTTTGTGATTTAGGTGAGAAAAATTTCGAATGTTCCGTGTGCAATAAAAAATTTTCCGAAAAAGCGAAGTTAGATCGGCATATTGTAATTCATACAAGTAAATCAAATTTTAATTATATTATATTATTTATTGATTGATATTTCGAAGCTTGAATGTTTTCGTAAAACTTTTGTGATTTAGGTGAGAAAAATTTCGAATGTCCCGTGTGCAATAAAAAGTTTTTCAGAAAGGGGGATGTGGGTAAACACTTCGTAATTCATACAGGTAAATCAAATTCCAATTATATTTTATTATTGATATTTCGAAGGTAGTACGTTTTCGTAATTTTTTTGTTTTCTAGGTGAGAAAAAGTTCGAATGTTCTGTCTGCAATAAAAAGTTTTTTGGAAAGAGCAGTTTGCATAATCACTTTATTAAACATACAGGTAAATCAAATTTACTTTATATTATTGTATTGATATTTCGTTTGTCGTATGTTTTAGTAAAACTTTTGCGTTTTAGGTGAGAAAAATTTCGAATGTACCATGTGCAATATAAAGTTTTTCGAAAAGAGCAGTTTGCATAATCACCTTGTTAAACATACAGGTAAATCAAATTTTCTTTATGTTATATTATCGATATTTTCAAGTTTGTATGTTTTCGTAAAACTTTTGTGATTAAGGTGAGAAAAATTTCGAATGTTCCGTGTGCAATAAAAAGTTTGCCAAAAAAGGGAATTTGGAGAGGCACTTTGTAATGCATACAGGTAAATCGGCAAATGTCGCTTACCACCCAAGAAGTACCAACCTCCCAAGCGGTGAAACGCGTTTATACACGTACATGCATCTACACATACAAAGTTAGCGTGCCTAGTTTTCAAGTTGGCGCCCGGCATTACGTTTATACACGTAGATGCATCTATACTCATTCGCAGTTTGACAGTTGATCGTACGAAACTTTTTGTTCAGGTATCGAAGCAGTATCATTAGAGTATTCAACACCACGATCAATCCATCAACACGAAACCTAATTTCATTCGTTAGGTTAGGTTAGATTGGGTTGGGTTCTATTTCGCATATAAATAGCAACTGACGTTTAACGTCAAAAGTTGAATACGAATATGTGCGTGAATGCAGGATTCTAACTTAAAACATATAACTGGATTTGTATATGTATGCGTTTCACCGCTTGGGAGGTTGGTATGTTCATGGGCGGTACGCGACTTTTACCCGTAAGTCAAATTTACATTATTTTAATGATATTTCGAAGCTTGAATATTTTCGTAAAACTTTGGCGTTTTAGGTGAGAAAAATTTCGAATGTACCGTGTGCAATAAAAAATTTTCCGAAAAAGGAACTTTGAATAGGCACTTTGTAATGCATACAGGTAAATCAAATTTCCTATTAATTATATTATTTATATTTCGAAGCATGAATGTTTTCGTAAAACTTTTGTGATTTAGGTAAGAAAAATTTCGAATGTTCCGTGTGCAATAAAAAATTTTCCAGAAAGGGGGATGTGGATAAACACTTCGTAATTCATACAGGTTAATCAAATTTAAATTAAATTTTATTATTGATATTTCGAAGGTAGTACGTTTTCGTAAATTTTTTGTTTTCTAGGCGAGAAAAAGTTCGAATGTAATGTATGCGGTAAATCGTTTGCAAGAAAATATGCACTGATAATTCACTTGAAAATCCACAAAATCTGATATATGTATAAATAATTATGTATGTATTTGTAATTTCAATAAATTTAAATTATTAAAAATATCAAATTTTTCAATTCAGTTTTTAGTGTCAAAAATTAACATTCAATACTTACAATTTGAAATTATTATTTTAAATAAAAATTAATTATGGCGTTAATTACGAAATTTTAAACGTGATCTTTTTTTTTTTAGTTCAATATGATTGGTAATGGTCTTAATTTTTCGTTCTGTGGCTATGCCATTAATGTCACTTCAGTTTAGCCAGTTACTTTAGTCAACCGTTGGAGAAATGTCAAATCGTCATGGCAGTAATCGTTACGAAAAAATTGACTTTTTGGGAGAAGGACAGGTATGTAACACATTTACAATCTTAGAACATTATTTTACATATCTTATATGATAAGGATTTTCTTTGATTTCGTATATTTTTGACGTAATCATCGTTCGGTCAAAATTTTGGTTATATTCCGGTTCGAGACCGAATGATGTCTTTTTATCGTTTGTTTCTTTAGCGTTGTATTTAATTTCGATAAATATTATTCATACTATGTATTTAAAATTTCGCATCTTGACATTAGAAAGTAATTTTTAATATTGTCACATTTGCAGTTTGCAACTGTTTACAAAGCCAAAGATACCAATACAGATTCCTTAGTAGCTGTGAAAAAAATCAAAATAGGAAGTAGACTTGAGGCAAAAGATGGCATTAACAGAACTGCTCTCCGAGAAATCAAACTTCTCCAAGAACTACACCATGAAAATATCATAGGACTTTTAGGTTAATATTTCAAAGCATGTTCAACATCACAACAAAATATTTTACTAAACTCAAAATTTTCATCTCACAGATGTATTTGGTCAAAAGTCAAATGTCTCTTTAGTATTCGATTTTATGGACACCGACTTAGAAATTATTATTAAGGATCTTACGATAGTTTTAACACCGGCAAATGTCAAATCGTATATTATTCAAACGCTACAAGGTAATTAAGAGTATTTTCTGAACGACACATTCAAATAATATTTTTTCTAATATGTTTCGATTTGCAGGCTTAGAATATTTACACAATAATTGGATTTTACATAGAGATTTAAAACCTAATAATTTATTAGTTAATAGCTCTGGCGTTTTAAAAATAGGTGATTTTGGTTTAGCTAAAACGTTTGGCTCGCCTTATCGAATATACACTCATCAGGTTGTCACTCGGTGGTACAGGTATTGTATTGAATTATTTGTTTAATATTTTTGTATAATTATGAAATCACAATAAATATCATTCAAGATGTCCCGAACTTCTTTTTGGAAGTCGACAATACGGTACAGGTGTTGATATGTGGGCAATAGGCTGTATATTAGCTGAATTATTATTACGAGTGCCTTTTTTGCCTGGTGAATCTGATCTTGATCAACTCACGCGTATATTTCAAGTTATGGGGACGCCCAACGAAGAAAATTGGCCTGTTAGTATTATTATCATTTTCAAAATGAAAATTATGAAAAATAGTTGCTTTAAATAAAACTTAAATTTTTCAGGGTATGGTTAGTCTTCCAGATTATATACAGTTCATGAATTTTAATCCAACGCCGCTTAAGCATATATTCACCGCAGCGTCGGATGATATCATTGAATTACTAAGTAGCCTTTTAAATTTATATCCATTACACAGATGTACCTGCACTCAAGCATTAAAAATGGCATATTTTAGGTAAAGTAAAACATTTAAGTGTAATTATTTACTTAACTCAAAAAATAAAATTTAGATAATAATAATTCTGTATATTATAAATCCACAGCAACAAACCGGCCCCGACAGTAGGAAACAAGCTTCCCTTACCGTCTTCTATAAACCCGAACAAAGAGAAGCCATCTTTGAAAAGAAAGCTGCTGGATAACCTCGAAGATCCTTACATGAAAAAGAAAATTCAATTTTGATTAAAGTAAAAAGCATGTTGTCTCAAATTAATATTTTATTGAAAAATATCACATGGTCCACTGTGACATTATTTTATTATTTTGATCATCAGTATATAATTCAACTGAATCACATGGACATTTAACAAATTTGTCATGTTTATAATAATATATAATTTTAGACCGAAATCGATATCCAATGCAAGGACTATTACAGCATATTGAAAATTGGTCTAAAATTCTTAAGTACAGATTAAATTAAATTCGGAAATGTTTCTTAGTAACTGTAGACAAGTGGTATTTTTTAACAGACAAAAGTAAAAAATAAAGATGCAAAATACATTGTGCATTTAAGCTATTACAAACATTTGATATATAATTTCACATGAAACAACAATATTTACCTATTACATAATTTAGTAAATTAAATTTTGATTATAAAAATTAATATCAAAATTGATTTAATCAATTGTTTTTTTTTCCAAACACAAAAATAGAATAATGAATTGAAAGTGAATAAAGCACCATTAAAATTTATGTTTATATATTTTTTCACTTACATATGTATATATAAATATTTTTATATTTTTAAGTATATACACAGTTTCCGAGTGTATGTGTATATATGTGTGTAAGTGTGTGTGAAATGATACATACAAATACTGTAAGGCAAATCATCAATTTACAGTTACATATACATATTTCATCTTTCTTAAATGTATCTCTATACAATTTTTTTATTACAAAAGGAACAACACTTAATCGTAAATAATAATTTTTTCATCTTATATACTTTTTATGTAACATATGTACAGGAATAAATTCTGTAGAAATTACACTTTTACCCTTTTGCACAAACACGCATCTTCTGAAATAATTATAGATTTATTCAATTTTGCTTAACGATTTGACTATACAAATTTTGAAGCAGGCCGTTACATCCTTTTTTTTCAAATTATAATTACAAATGAAATTTAATTATAGTAAAGACAATTATTACACACAAAGAACTTAATTTATGGAAAATAAACGAAGCACATCCCCCCCCCCCCATCTGCTCAAAGTGATCCTTTTTTTAATGCAATAATGGGAAATTAAATACACAATAATGATTTTTTTACCGTTGATATGTTCATAATACTGATGAAGTGAGATTAGAGATAAATTTGAAAAAGAATCTAGCGTTTTAGAAGTGTCAAAAATATAAATTAAAATTGATTTCGTAATAAAATCGATAATCTTTCCACATTAACCTATCTCATACTTTTCTCTAACTATTAAGCATAGAGGAAAGTAGCCGCAATAATTTCTATTGAAAACTTTCCATCCGTTATTTCTACAACATCTTCAGTATGAAAATAAAAATGAAGCAAAATTTTCAATAGAATTTTAGATCAATTAGATAAAAATATCTCCTGACACTTTCCATGAGATCACTATGACATACTTAACTTTACAAGTCCAAAAATAATACAATTTGATAAAAATAAAAATTCACCTTATATCAATCCAGCCCATTCAACCCTCTGTTTTGAACACTGTATAATTTTGTTTTCATTACAATGATATAATTACATTAATTCGTTAAACGAGATCGTTCACATTGAAAAAATTATTAAAGTGAAGCTAGCAGACAGTTATACATCTAAATCTTTGTGACAATATATAATACTATTTCTGTTAATTAAAAATAACTCCTTATTTGAGAATCCATTACAAAACTACTATGGTTCTAATAATGCAGTGTTGAGAGTATCCGATTGTAAGTTGTCTATTGATATGTTTTATTGTACAAATAACACCATATCTTATTCTCCTCGATGATTTTGGAGAGAATACAAGACCGAGTAAATCAAAATAAACATATAAAGCATGAAGAATATAAAAAAATATTTTTTTTATGTAGTCAATGATGATTTAATATTATTTATCCATATTTCAAGAAAGACATTCGAGTAAAGTTTCCCACTTATGTACAGTAAAAAATCCAGCCACCTCCAATCTACTAATTTATCTGTCAATATAATTATATTTAATTTAAAATTGGAGAGTTAGGAATTTTATTTATGATCTTGAGGAAATTAAAATTTAATTCATTCATCAACTATTATTGAAGTTTAATGTTCCTTATATACAATGTTTTGAATAATACATATCTACACATCAGTCACCTATGTATATTATGAAATTTATAAAAATAGTAAAATATATTAAGAATGGACAGAATCAATTCTCTGGGAAAGTAGCTCGATTCATATTTAACAAAATATATCTATGGAAAATAGTTTGCTAAAACATAATTGATAGAAATGATTAAGTACAAAATCAGAGGCTCCAATAGAACATATTAAATTTTATTTCTCCTATTATTTTATAGAAACTTTTGACATGAAAGCGGATCACTTTTTCAATAAATGAAAATAGTTGTAAATTATTCAAAATTAATTAGGTAGTTAGTATTTTCAAATAAAATTAAAACGAAATTCTAGTTGCGTTAAGTGTTCACAATTTATTAATTAATCGGTTTTTGGCAGTAACAATGAAACATGAGATATCTAGAAAGAAACAAAAATCCTACTCTATAATACAAGCAATTAAACATCTGATGAAGACAAAAAATTGCAATAATGAAAAAATGCACATTGAAATAAATTTAATAATAGATAAATTTCAACAAATTTTTAAGCCTCGTCTATCAAAAATTTACTTCCCCTCAATAAAATTCTTGGCCTATATTTTATAATATATGAATAAATTAAACGATAAAATTTAAAAAGAATACAATGATTAGAAATATGTTGCAAGTTCAATCATTGTATCAGAAACACTATATTATATATCCTAAAAATTATTTATAATAGAAATTCATATCACAATTCGAGTTAGGTGCCGGTAAAATCATACCGAGATGCGGCAGTAGAACTTGCATAAAATGCTCTTCCAAATCTCTACTAGCATGCTCAATTACTAATCCAACATAAAACAAACAAAACAATCTTTCTCTTTTAACAAATTGTAAAAATACATCAACCAGAATACTTACAGACAAAAATATCACATCTTAGCATCGAACAGCACATGTAGAGAAATTTTCAAAACATATGGTTGTTTACAAGTTTATTGTGTCCAAATCCTGACAAGGCGCTCTAAGAGGTGGATCAGGTGCAGGTGCTGCTGCTGCTGCTGCTACTGCTGCTGCTGTTGCTGCTGCTGTACTGCTTTCTGCAGTTTTTTCCTTGTCTCTTTCCCGTTCTCTAGCCGCAGTCGATGTGAACTTTCCACCCAACGATGGGAAACTGAAGTCGGCATTTGGCAGTCTTCTCATGATTTTTCCAGAAGTAATAAGGCGACCGAAGCCTTCTTGATGAGCAAAAGCATAACCGGATCGCAAAGAACGACGAGCACGACGTGCCGAAGGTGCTCGTAATGGATCGGTAGATTGTCGAGATCTTACTCTTGCTGCACGTTGGAGAGCTCTCAATTTAGCAGCAAGACCAGGTCTCACATCCACTAAATAGAATCTCCATGCCAACACTGGTACCATGAGAAATATAACCTGAAATATATTTGGAAAAATAGATTGCACTATTTCCTGCTAATAAATATCAAATATTTTTATACATACAGTTAAAACGCTAGTAAACCAAAACGTAGCTTGACTCATAGCCACTGTCAATGATCCTACATAAGGCCCACCGCATACGTAATTATAAAAGTAATCCAGAATAAAATACAATAACAATGAGCCCCATATTGTGATGTGGTTAAACACTGTCCAATAGGTTGTATCCAAGGCAATCTGATAAAAAATAAAAATTATTCAGAGCTCATTAATTCATAGCATGAAATTTTTTTTTGTGAAAACTGTATTACCTGTGTAGTATTATCTAGTACAAGTATTGTCGCAACTACACTCCCTAACAACATATGATCTGATAAAATTCGCCCATCGGGTGCAAGGCCATCTTTATAAGTACCTAAATTTGAAAAAATAAATAAGATTTTTTTTAAATCAAACAAACAACATACAGTGTAAGTCGTACACATAAATTACTTACCATAAGGTAGTAAAAATAGAACCAAGGATGTGTAACATCCGTGTAATGCACTTTTCATGAACTCAGTCTTGTTAAATAATGAACTTGTTAAGCCCGGTGTATATAATTTTGGATATAACAATGAATTTTTATCAGACACATCTTGCTCAAACACACCGAGGGCTAAAACTGGCAGGGACGTGTAAAATAAATTGTACACAGATATGAACATAGGATCAAAAACGGTCTGAAATCAAATGATTTTATGTTGAAAATGAATTTTATGGAAAAAATGTGTTTAGTAAAATAAATGTATACCTGAGCACTAAACCCGCAAAAAAATGCAAACCAAAAGTGGCACAATGTGAATGCAAAGTTTTTGTAGAAAAAATAACTCAAAAACTTGCACATACGATAATACGACCATCTTCCATGGACAAGCAATAATCTTTCTAAGAATCTAAATTGTGCTATTGAATAATCGCTAGCCAGAACTGCCTGAAGACCTTCTTGACCAGATATTCCCACGCCTATATGTGCAGCTGAAAAAAATATATGATTCAGATAAATTATTAAGACAATATTTTTAAAATATATGTGTAGAGAAAACACATACCTTTTATCATGGAAACATCATTTGCTCCATCGCCAATAGCTAATGTAACGGCTTTCTTATTTTTTTTGATCATTTCGACAACCATAGCTTTTTGCAAAGGTGTTACACGACAACAAATAACCGATCGGCAGTGCGTAGTTATGTCTAAGAACCTAAAAATAGTTATATTAACATTTACTGATTATAGGGACTTTGTGAAATTTTATCTGAAAAAAAATTAATCTTACTTTTGTTCTAATTGGGGATGTAAACAATGAACTAAGGAATGTCCATTTATGACTATTGCAAATCCATTGGCTTCTTCAGAAAGGGGGTCTGTATTTTCTGCATTTGCACCCGAGTAATTACACTCACTGCTGTTTAAAATACAAATAAAAATAAAACATTACTTACGTTTTCACCATATTTTTACAAGACATTTCCCAAAAATATTATCATGTTGACACAATATTACTAAAAACTTAACTTAAAAATATATATCAAATGTACAGTAAATTGCACATAAGTTACAAAAACACATTTAAAAAATTGAACTATTATAATACAATAAAAATATTACTAGAGAATACATAAAATATTTCATATAAAGAGACACGAAATTAAAAAAGTAAAAAGATTTGATGATTTTAAATTAATAATGTGAATTAATTAATGTGAATAGAATGTTAAAAAAGTTATATTAGAAAAATTATTATTTATAATACGATATAAATAGTTCATAATTTTCAAGAAAGAAATGTATGATTTCATAATTCAAGTCCCTCAAGACAAATCTATATAATTTTTCTTAAATTCACATTCATGTTAAAACAATCTGTAAAAGTGATATTTTCTTTGGCATCAATACTAATTGAAAGCCCCTTTGAAAAATAAAAATATGTTTTATTGCAATAGTAAAACACAAATTGGTAATCAAAAGCAGAGCCATAAAATAAACAAATTTCATATAAAAATGATAGTAAATCATATATACGAAAAATAAATATGATATAAAAATATGAACTAATAAAAAATCAACTATAAATACTTCAGAACAATATATTTATGGCAGCCACCTTATGAAACCATACAGTACACATAAATGAATAGCAGGTTAGAGAGAGAAAGAGCATACTAAACTAAGGTTGAAGAAAGCAGAAAAAATATATTTGAGGAATTTTGAAAGATTGTGTGTAATGTGTTAAGATTTACCTTATAGTTACTACAATATAAACTTAAAATAATAATAAAAATCTAAGCATAAATATGTTAACAAAGAATTCATGGTATGATCTATTATTTTATAAAATTTCTATTACCAAATTTCTAACTGTGTGTTGAATATAAATTTGTCGAAAAAGATCGAAAATAAACATTGTACTGCTGGACCCTAAATATACGAAAAGTTTGCATAAATACCTACTGCCAGCAGAAATCAAACACATATAATTAAGTGCTTTGAATATAATTGAAAAGGAAGCATTTCCAAAATACAAAACAGATAAATGTGATGGGTCATACTTTTGAGGGGAAAAAGCAATAAATACATACACAAAAATTACTAAGTATGAAGATGTGTATGCATGTATTAATCGTATATGTATGTAGTAATACAATGAATCATAAAGGTTAACAAGAAGGAAAAATCAAAAGAATGAAGGATAAAACAAGGATGAAATGAGCCCTTTATCTCTCTACCTTGTCGACTGTGAGACCGGTTGTTCAATATTATTTTCCCACCTAAATGTGACTATTGATACGGGAACTGCGTTCACTTTGATTCTGTCATGTCCGTTATCGAAAGTGATTGAAGAATCTTCAGTTCTAATGGCAGGACGTGTGGGATTTTGAGACGACGTCCCATTTCCATTTTCGTTTCCGCTGGACGCATGATGATTTAGGGTCACGGGTCCTTTAACAATAAAGATGCATGTAGTATTTTGATATCAATTAAAAAAAACAAAATACAAAATTAGAAAACCAGATATTGTAATACCTTGTGGTTGAAAGGTATTAAGAACTCTAATAGAGTCTCTAAATTTATGTAACTGGTTTTCTACCTCTTCATGAGTAACACCGTCGACAACAAAAACTTCAGCCATTTCATCAGTTAAGAGTTGACACGAATATCCAATATTAATAGCTGTTTCTGAATATATTAAAAATTAATTTTAAAACATGAAAAAAAAGCTTGATCTCAATACAATGGTGTAAGAAAATATCACAAGAATTTACCTTGCTTATCTCCGGTGAGAACCCATATTTTAATGCCAGCCATACCTAAATTGGCAATAGCTTGTGGAACACCATCTTGAAGTTTATCTTCTATTGCAGTAACACCTAAAGATATATTATGTGATGAATATAAAACAGGAAAAAAGATACTCAGTATAAACTGCACTGTAATATATACCAATCAATTGAAGATCTCTCTCAATTTCCTCATATATAGAATCTAATTGATCATCTCTGTCGTGAATAGCTAATGCAGCTTGTTGATGTCGGTGTTTCCAATCAGCAAAATATGCCTCTTCCAATGGCCGCCACGCTAGTACTAAAGTACGCAGCCCTTCACCAGCAAATTTCTATGAATTGATAAAAGAGAATATTTTTTACTATGATTAATTTTTAATAATAGATGCCACATTTTTAGCAAATAAATAAAAAATATCCACATACGTTCAAATGTTCTTGGGTTTTTGCTTTGATAACATCTTGGTTGGATTTTAGTCTTTCATATATTACGTTATCAGCTCCTTTTGAATATAATTTCAACTGCCCATCTTTTCTTAATATGACAGACATTCGTTTTCTAAAGTTGTTGAAATCCAAAATGCATAGTAACTCATACACCTCAGTCTGACCCATGACCTCAATAGTAATGCTGTTTGGTGATCGTTCTTTGAAGACAAAACCAAAATTTCTAGCAGCTGAAACTAGCGCTGATTCATCTGGTGATTGAGCCTGATAAAATTTAAAAATGTAAGAAACACGATTTGTTAATTCTCAAAAGAATATTCATAAAAAAATTATTCACTTGATATTCCAATCTGCCATTCTTTTCTTCGGGCATAACTGTATGACATAAAGCTAATAGTCTGAAAAAATCGTGAGATTCAGGATCATTCTTTTTGACCGAATCCAATAATGTTTTGTCATAAAATTTGAAATCTGGTTCATAATCTTTGTTAAAAGAAAAGTCCAATGGTTCAGTCCCCTAAAACATATTTGACAAAATTAATCTACACTACACTAAAATATTACAAACTAACATATCAGAGTAAATCATTTGAATCAAGATACAAACCAAAACTTTTTTATTACAACTTATCAAACGAACTATTCATATATTAAAAGTAATAAATTAAAAAAAACATGCAAATGAATTGATAAAAAAATACTATAAATAATTTAGTGCCAGTGCATTTCTATATGATGCAAACACATTCACACAACCATAAATGAATGACAATATTTATTTTTTTACTACAAAACGACTACAAAAATCTTTCAAACAAAATTTAGACCTGTACAATCAGAAATATTACCAGAATATGATTTAATTATCCCATACCTACATAAATAAATACAGAATATCATTTACTATTGAAATATGTTAAAAAGACGTTACATGTTATTACTGACATTATAAAAAATTTTATTACTGTATGCATGTTATAAAAGCTTTATTTTTCAATTAAACTGTTATTAAAAATTAAAGACAAATCGCATACATTTGCTTTGGGAGCAGATTTTTGTGGAATAGGTGATTGTGATTTGTTTGAAGCGTTGGCGTTCGAATGAGGACCAGGTGTACTACGCCCCTGATCAGCTTCGGTTTCCAGCAATGCTGCCATGCTCGTATTGAATCCATGTCCATCTGCGGAGATTCCCCTTTTCGGAGTCACCACTGTGACACCAGTTCGAACTCCTACTTTTAGGTTGGTTTTCGTTATCTTGTTCCCATCAGCCTGGACGTGCATGACATAAATAAAAAAATAAAACAAACAGGAAAAGATGAAACCATGCGATATCTATTAAACATTTTCAATTCCAAAACCATCACCCAAACTTCAAATCAAAGCGTGCACATTTTGCATTTTTTTCTTTCTCTCTAGAAATGACTGTATAAAGATGTGTGCAAAATATTCATGCTTCTCGAAAATAAAAAAAAGAATTTGCATTCCTTTCTGAATGACGAAAAAGAAAAATTTTTATGGCACTTTCCACAAATAGGCTGAACAACGTTGACATTAACTAAGGCGCAAGGTACAAAAATGACAAATAGTGAATTGTATTTATTCACTTATGTGATCGTGTTCTAAATTTAAATTTTGCATGAATTGAAATAATGCAAAAATATGAAATCTAAATATGAATAAAATGTAACATCCAAAAAGAAGTGCAAACTACTTTTTCTACAAACTTCATGCGAAATATATAAATGTATGCTCTCAGTGTCAATTCGAATATTGATTCCTATCTTATGAGTGTGATTACATAAATAAACCCAATACACGCATTAAATCTCAAATAAAAAAAGAATATGAACCATAACTTGTAACTATTCACAGGCCGCCATGCCGCGCAACAAGGTGGCAGCGGTGCGGCAGACGCCGGTGGACACCGCGCTTGGCGTCGATTTCACGCCGGATGAACTTCGCCAATACGGCGACAAGTTGCGGCGCGAGCATCCGGGCCTTGCGGGTCGGCAAGTTGTGTTGATCTACGCAGGCGGCGGCCTTTTGCCCGAACGCGCCTGGCCAGCCGCCCACTACGTGCGGGTGGCGCGTGGCCTGTGCGAGGCGGGCCATGCGGTGGGGCTGATCGGCCTCAAAGAAGACGCCGCTTTGGCACGTGACCTGCAAGCCCAGCGTGACAGCGACCACTGCGCTGACCTGACGGGTTACACCCGCTCGATCCGCGAGCTGCTGATGTTGT
>JAOXNN020000021.1:9193051-9246392 GCA_028571205.2 Hydropsyche betteni
AGTCGTCGTGCGTGTGCACGTCGATGAACCCGGGGCTGAGGATGCGCCCGCGGCCGTCGACCTCCACTCCCCCGCGGAAAAATCGCACATGCAACGGAAGCGAGTGCACATTATTACGACGGCACGTGCCTCGGGTCGTGCTCGAGCGCGTCGAGCTTTTCCCGCCCCGACGGACGTGTGTGTGTGTGCGCGAGTGTGGCGCGCGCGCGCGCGCGTGTGTGCGAGCGAGTTTCCCGCGTTATTGATCTAATCCTGCGCGAACGGCCATATTGGCGATGCGAAAAGAACGCCGTTCCCGCGCGCGCTCGTCGCCCGTCTCGCTCGCTCGCGGCGCGGAGGCGGCGAGTGCGAGAGGGCGGGGAGATGCGTTCTGAATTTGAATCGGTTTCGTACGCCGGCCGTCAGTGCGCGGGTAATAAGAGCGTCGCGGCACGGGCATGGCCGCTCGGCGTTTGTTTTCTGATGATTTTTCGTGCGGGTTTTTTTGAGGGTTCGGGTGGGGGGTTTTTTTTGGTGATCGTGGTTTTGTTCCGAGTGGGATGTTGAAAAATGAATGGAAATTTTATGCACTTAAATTTTGATTGATATTTTTGTATGAGAAGGTGAACGATATATATTTTTTTTAGTTTGGGACTATTTTATCATAGATTGATTTCATTTCTATATAAAGAATCGATCGATTCATAAATAATTTTCATTTTATAAAAATTATTGTTAACTTATGAAAATTTTTCAAATACGAGTATAATACCGACTGTTTTATTATAGTTAAAAAAGAACCGATCGATTTTTCCGCATCGTTTCCAATTTATTACGAAAATCTAAGAATTTATTAACAAATTTTTTTCTTCAATAAATACACAAATGCGCGAACACCTACCTACATTTTTGATCAATTTATTCATACTAAAAAAAATTTATAACAATAATTTAATTAAAAAAAAAATATTTCAATTAGTTATCACGCGATTTAAAATCGATCAAAAATAATAATTCATAAAAAATTGCAAATCAACTCAAAATTACAAAAAAGAAAAACGATTAAAATCAAATAAATAACACCCAACCGCAAAACTCTAAAACGCGTTTTTACAACCGCATCCGATTCCGATTTTCCCTCCGTCCCGAAAAAAAAACAAAGCAACGACATTTTATCGCTCCTTTATCGAAAGCGTCCCCTCGCCGGAAAAATATAAAACGGAAACTTTCGGAAAATTTCCATCTGCCGCGTATTGTTTTATATTTTCCGATCGCGAACGGTGCACGATCGCATTACGATCGCAATCGGCTCGCCGAAATTGGGTCGTGGGCTTAGCGTACGTCCGTACGATTTTAATTGAATTATTTTATCGTTTCGCTGCGAGCAATTGTTGCCCGGAAAATTGTTGCGACGGTCGTAATCGTGTTCGTAATTGTTCTGTACTTGTTCGCGGTGTGCGCAACGCCGTTGCACCATTGTGCAAGTCCTTTAACGCGAAGGACTGTGCCTTGGTGCATTGCGGTCGTTGGATTTGTTCATTTTTTTTTTAATACCTTTATCGATATCCTTGAGTGATTTGATTGTTTGAAATTTTTGATGTAGGTATTTTAAATTATAACGAAGTTTTTTGTCGTGATATTCATGTGTCCTGATTATGTTGGAAATTGTCTTCTGATGGTATTTGAGTATATGTTTAAATAGAAAAGGTTTTTCTATGGTTTTATGTACTTTAATCGTTTGAGTGTAGATTATTGTAATGATGCAATTGTGCAATGTCAATACGAACGTTTTATTCGATAAAAAGTCTTTCTAATACTATTGAAAGTTTGGAAATTTTTTTTTGATCATATCTACGTATTGATTTTATCTTAACTCAAAAAATCAATTAGTAAAATCATTAATATATTTATAGATTTATTCAATGGTGAATGCGTAAACGTATTATTTGTGCCAAAAATGATTTTATAAGTACGAATGAAATAGACGTATACAGTAAATCCCCCCTATCCTTTTAGCCTTGTTTGTAACAAACAAGGCTTTAAATAAATCACACAAAAACCCCCCCTATAACGTTCCCCCTTATAAAGTTTGTAGCGGTACCCTCTATCACGTATTTTTTTTTTAATTTGCTTCAAATGAATTTAAAATAAGCAGTTAACATGTAAAAATGTCCGAAAAAACGAAAATGTTTCATTTATTGATTATTATGTGCCCCTATAACGTGAAACCTATCTTGATGTTATAGAGGGGTTTACTGTATTCATATGTTTTTAAATTCTATTCAAACCCCTGATTCAAAAGATACGCTTACGCATACGCTCACGATAGAATTTCAAAATAAATCAATCAAACTCAATAAAAAATCAATATTCACCTCTCCAAAAAACATTCTCACGAAACAAGCACGATAACACGAGATTCTCCCACACACACAGATATATTTAGACTTCACCAGAAACCGTACCAGGGTTCGAAAAGGTATATTTACAGCCTTTGCACGCTATAAATAAGCGGATAATATTTTACATGCATTTACACACACACACCTACCCCGCCGTGGACAAATCCGGGAGCGCTTTCCCCGAAACATCAATAGGTCCGCGGATTCGGGCGCGTATATATTTCCACGCGAATTTTCCGGGCTCTATCGAGCAGGAAAATTTTCCGATAAACACGCGCTCCATTATATCGTTATTATTACGGCGACGATCGGGTTATTGTGCGGCTTTGGCGAGGCCGTTCCTCAGCTGCTGCCTGCCCATAAAAGTGGCAGCTCAATTTAACGCCACCCATGGTCCCCGTAGTCTGTGATTCGGGTACAGTTCAGGGGTTTTCAGGTTTTTTGATTTTTGTTGGTTGATCGTTTTTTCGAGTTTATTTTGTGTCAAAATCTAGATGTGAAATATCGAAAATGTTAATTAACAAATGGCACGATGACTTTTCATGAGAGTCGAAAAATGGATTTTCTCCTCAAAATTTCCTATGTCGTTTTTGTTCATGGAGTTGAAAAAATGATTCTTTTGTATTCGTTTTTTCAATTTATAGAAATTTAAATTATTCGATGAATACGCAGTAAACATAAGTGGTAAGTTAAAGTATCCATATCCAAACATGTGATGATTTTAAAAAGGTTTTGTCCTGCAATGGAAGTTATATAGAGTGTATATGATACTAATGAATGTGATTCTTACAATTTGATTAGAAAAAATCTAATCCATTCATTTTGAATGTTCAAAACAATGAAAAAATAAATTAGTTGTTATTGATGTTAAAGTTTTGAGAAAACTCTTAATTTTCATTGTTTTTAGTTGGTATTATATAATCGTCACTAAAAAAAACTATTCGCACCTAGAAAAATCAGTGAAAATACTTTTGAAAATACTATCAATATTTAAATAATAGATTACCAATCTTATATAATACATATCAATATTATTATTCACTTTCGATTTGAGACGCTTTTGGAGTATGGACATAATTCAATTACGTAATCGATTTTCATGGTCGTAAAAGGTTAAGAACACCTGACATAATACAGTTCGATTCTGGTCGTAAATAACGGCACGATAAATAAGTTTGACCACGTGGTGTGGTATGTGTCGGGTGTTGCCATGTGCACGCTCACATATTGATCATGTAAATTAATTCCGGGGTGGCAACCTGTTGGAGCCGTTTGCGAAATGAAAATTTGATTAAAACTTCGCTCGGGTGTATTGTGGTATGTGCTATGTGTGTGTATGTCGATCGGAACTAACGGATTTTTGTTTTTCTCTTTCGCAGAATATCTAGTGCAAATACCTGGTGACCAAGTGATGCAATAGTATTATTAAAAATATAGTCAAGTGAACGATAGTTAAATACGCAACAAATTATATTTATGTATTTGTTTTATATTTGTTAAAAGTAAAAGTTATAAAAAGTATATCTAATATTATTAAAAAAAGGAAAACGAGGCTGATATAGTGCGCGCGTTGTATTAAAAGAAATTAAGTGTAATAATTAATATATGTAATGTTTATTCGGTAATGTCGGGTCGTACGTCGCGAGTATGACGTTTTGGGAGGACGCCCAGATATCCTGAACTATGAAAACAAGAAAAGGCGCCAACACGACATTTGACAAGGAGAGAGGCAAGCACTTGCCCTAAGACCACCGCTAACCGACGGACCGACATCAAGGTAAAAACCAAGGCGATTGCCTATGGTTATTCAAAAAAAAGAACAAAACTCACACCATCGACCTGAAACCACAACATTCCTCGAACTACCTCCCTCCAATCAAACAGGAAAACCTTTGTTACACGATAACAACCGCCATCGGATTACAACCAACCTCAACATCCCCGGATTAGACCCGTGGCTCAAATCAGACAAACAAACCACCACACATTCAGCAGTCGGCCATAGTTTGCGCAGACAAGACTTTTCCACGTTAACACGTAACACGTATAATGTGACACGAGTCACGGGCGGGTCAGATAAACGGTCCGATTGTCGCGGCCATATTTATGGCCGCGGTCGCTCTAACGCGCACATACATCACTCGCAGTGTCCTTTATTTCGGACACTAATCGGCTTTGTCGACACTTTCGTCCCGGCCGTTTGGATGCCGTATTACATTTTGATTGTGCGTCCGTTTTGCGGGTTTTTATTCGGGCGTTTTGCGAGCGAGGTGATATGTCGGATGCTGGGCCGTTATGGCGATTGTCTGGATGATTTTTGTATGGGCACGTGTTTGATTGAAGGTTTGTGTCAGTTTGAATGCATGGTTATAAAAAATTGAATTGATGTACGTTCAAAATAATTGATCCGTGATATAAAAGGGTATTTCAATGGGGATGCTAGTAGTAGCTATGTTGTTAAAGTGAAATCTTCAAATTTGTTGTCGATTATTTAGTAATGTAAAGCAAATCACTATGGACCTTATATTATAAAAATTTAAATGATGGTATTTTAGCGTTGTCAGTCTAGATTGAAATATCAATGATAAATTTAGGTACAGGTCAATCGTTGAAATGTAAAGTATAATGTTTATTTTATGGGTAATAATTTTGCGCGGTTGATAATTAAAATTTGTTAAAATAATAGCGTGCGAAAGTCGCTGGTCGGAAGCAATTATCCGTGAAATTATTATACTTGCAGCTTTCGTGATTCTGAAGTTTCTTTCATCGTTGCACTTAATAAATAAATTATATGGTCGCAAGTATTGCACGAGAAGTTTCAGTTGCACGATATGTTTTCGAAAAAAAATGCAATCTTTCATAGAAATATCGATATTTATTTCTACATAAACCCAGCAGTGGTATACCATCTATACACACTATAGATGCGGCGTATTTATAATATTTTTATATTGTATCATATTTAAATTTCAAACTTTTTTTTATTTCGTCAAAATACCGTCGATAAATTCTCTTTTTTCAAACAATATACATTATTTCATAATTCAAATGTACAATCATTCATTAAAGACATTAATATCATATGCGATTCATTCACTCTGTCAATATATGAAAATTTAATTTTTCCATAATATATTTTTTATCATAAACCGCACATTTCCACATCACGCTATTCTACAACGGTTCGAACTACACCTATAAATTTTATATTCGCACAACACACGATCACCAACCATATTTTTTCGATTTGAAAACATTTCATCAACAGCAATATTTTTCATAGAAAAGATGTCGTACGAGGCGCGCAGTGGCGGCGGCGGAGGCAGTGGCGGCGACGCCCTTGTCGAAACCCTTTCAATGAGGCTTCGTGAAGCTGAAGCACGACGTGCTGATTGTGAACGTGCACATCGTGAGGTCCTGGCGCAGCTCAGGTCCTCGTCGGGAAGACCCGGAGATCCGCTCGACCATCTACACTCCCGCGCTAGAGAACTCGATAAAAAGGTAATCGAAGTGTCCTTTTGAGTATCGTGATTAGATGGGTGTGTGTAGTTGAATCGTTAGACGCAGATAATGATTGAGTGTTTTGATTTTGGACTTCGTTTGAGATGTTTAGTCATTTAATACAGAGGCCGCTGAAAGATTGAACGGTTTGAAAAGTCATAATGTGTTCATTTTTAGTCTTTTTTACAAGTTATAGAGAAACTATTGGAGATTGAAATAACTGCGTATTTTGTATTTCAGTGAAAGATCAAATATTGAAATTCAAAGAAAATACCGGCAACGTTAATTGATAATGAGCAACGAGGCTCAAAACTGCTAATTTTAGGGTACTCAAAATATCAGGGAAATAAATCAGCATCGATTCCTCCTCAAAAAACGTACTATTTGATGTAGTTTTTCTCTGACTTTCAATAGTTGATCTTTTCATTAGAATACAAAAACCCAACAAGTTTTGGTCATTACTGGACATCATATGAAGTTGATCTTTAAAAGATGCTCTATAACATGGAAAAAAAGAATTAAAATGAAAAAAATATGACTTTTTCGAACTCTTCAATCTTTCAGTAGTCATCCTATATAATTGATCATTTAATCATAGTTAATAAATTGAAATTTTTGTAATGGCTCTAAATATCAGTTTATTAGACAGACTAGTAAATAGACCCGATGTTAATAACATCGGCTGTGGATTTGTTAAGAAATGGTAAACGATAAAATGTGAAAACCCGAAATGCGTACCCGATTTGAATATTTAAAATTTAATTAATAAATTAAAATAGTTCATTTGTTATCGTCACTAGACTTCATATAGGCAAAGCCAGTACTTAGCAGGTAATAAGCATCATATTATAGACGTTAACTGTATACGCATAAAGACCATATCCCCTATCCCCTATATATAATAGCGGATATCTGTATGTGTGTGTGTGTGTGTGTGTGTATGTGTGTGTGTGTGTGTGTGTCCATGACGCTCGCGAGTACGGGAATCGGGTAGCCTATATGTAACAAACAAATAACAAATGAATTATTTTGATTTTATTAATTAAATATTGAATATTAAATATTCAAATCAGATACGGGCATTGACTTTAAAATAAACACATAAACGTCCCGATGTTATTAACATCGGGCCTACATACTATAAATCTTATATTCTAGAGACATTTCGCAAGGGCACGGTTATAACATAATTTTTCATAGATATATTTAATTTTTATTTTATTGCGTAATAGTATAGTTATCAATACACAACCGATGTTATTGACATCGGGCCTATATATACTAGTAATTATAATATATGCCGTTGCTTTTCATCAATCACGAAGTTAAAGATCATCCAGGATAATTTATTATATAAAGTTGTTTTTAATGTTAATGAATTGATAATAATAAATTCAATATTAATTTTTGGACCAATTGTCGTTTGGAAAGTTTTGGGCCAGTTGTCTTGAACGAATTGTCGGTTGGAAAAATTATCCATTGAACGAATTGTCGATTGGACCAATTGACACTTGGACGAATTGTCTTGAACGAGTTGTCGTTGTACAGGTTGACTTTGGACCAGTTGTCGTGGACAGAACCTAAAGCACTCACAGTTAAGAACAACTAATTTACATCTCACATAAAAATACGCGATGACTTTTCGCAAACAATGCCATAGTATTCAATGTCGTAGTAAACACGACGCTGTATATTTTCCGAAATAAAGCGATGCATTTCCATCGTGTAATCTACACGACGAGGAAATACGCGTTCGCTGAAAAATAATTGTATGTCATTCAAAATTTGTTCCCGCTGTCATGATACGAACCAATACTAGATTCCCGCGCTGGTCGATCGATCGTTTAATTATAAGATTAGCAACCACTTTCTGTAATTGCGCTGAATTTCAATTTATGCAAATTAAATAACAAATTGTTCGATACAGTATAAGATGACGAATAATTTCTCGAACACCAAAATTTGTCACTTGTGCAATCATTACGTTTATCGTTTTCGATAAACACAATGAATTGTTTAATCGAGCCAACGAGTAAATAAAATATTGATAATTGTCCGATAGACGTATTAATTAATTATTTACAAAAATATTTGTATTCACAATTTTTCTTGTGATTTCATTATATTATGATCGATCGTTTGTTTACCGAAATTATAGAATTACTTTCCCGCAATTTAAATCACACATAATTGACAAGGACATTATACTTACACATTCTAAACGATGAATATATATTTTTTTAACTTTAGATAATTATATTTAATTGACTTTCGATTATAAAACAAAAATCGAGCATTTTAAATAAAAATATATCTGTGAATTTTATCATAGTATGCTTTGATATATGCAATCATCAATTATTCTCATTTTTTTTAAACAATGTCTCATTTCAGAAATCCCCCCTCACTGAAATGAGCAGTTTTTGAAATTATCTAACTAATCAGACTTACATTTTTTTAATAAACTGAAAACATAATTTCTAACAATTACCAAAACCCAATATATGAATAATCACCTATCGAATTAGAAGACTTTGAAAAAAAAAAAACGTTAAGTCTTGCCAAATTGCTTTCTTTCGGCCGGGTCATTAAGGTTTAAACACTGTGACACATCAAAAGCTTTCTGAAAACGTTCGACCCCGAAAAAAAAGATCGACACACAAAAATGCAAATTGCTTCGGTTTAAAATCATAAAATCGATACGCACCTTGGCCATGTGTTTTGTTCGATGACTTTCCCATGTCGATGACTGCTCGAGAAAAACTCTCAACTGGTACTTCTTTCGTTTTCTTGAAGTCGAAGCTGGCGAATCTTCAGGTGGCCGAATTAGAAACACACACTGATCACTAATCACTTAACCGTTCAAAAGTCTAGCCTTCTAAACTGAACACTTGTTTCTAATTCGAAAAAATGTAAAGGCAACTTCTATGTTTCAACGTATAAAAATTATAATTAAAATGAAAATTGTGCTCTCTTTGCTTTTTACAATTACTAATCTAGTGATTGTGCTACGTTCACGTATTTCTTTCACAGAGTGTAAATATACATATATAAGTAACGGTTTGTATAATTTGTTCAAAAAAAAGTTCGAAGGGCACTTGGATTGATACGGCGATTAGTTTTTCAATTATAACAACAACAACAACAACGGTGTATATTCAATAATTACATTAATAATAAATAGATATAAAACTAGTAAGACACTTGGTAGTATTGTTTCGTATCTCTCGGCAATATATATATTTTTTTATTTTCACGTGAAGGCAAACGCGGCAATTTTTTTTTAATATAAACTATTTTTTTTCGCTTCAACTTCCTTGTATAAATAAAAATGTTCATATAAAAAATAAGGCTTTGTCATCGCACAGCGCTTTGAGGAGGCGGCTTCAGCATTCTTCGTTTGATATTTTCAGGTTATGTAGGCAGGTGGCTCTGGGGGCCCCGCGGTGTGGTCTCCGGGCTCCGGCGAAGGCGCCTTCATGGGGGCGACGCGCCGGCGGGGCTACGCCCTACCCGGAGCCCCTCTGCGGGGGCGCACAATCTCCGTTGAACGAAGATCTCTATGAAAAAACAAATAGTATTATTATGTCATATTAGAGAAAAATAAGCGACAATCGACAAATTCAATAGATGGTTCGTTGGAATATTGCTATAAAGGGATCATTTTAGTATTCGATTTTATACAAGTTCAAACTTTTGATGGCTTCGATTAGTAATTGAAAATGTATCTGTCACAGTTCAAGTGTAAACTTTTGTTTGTTTACACCCATTTTAGTTTGAATGTCAACTGTCAAATTTTACCTACGTACAATTGCGTCTAAACTAAAAACAGGCATCATAACTATCATGCTTGGGCTAGGTTGGGTTAGCGTTTTAATTTGAGTTGTGAAAACGTGTACAAAACAAACTCTCGAAGTTCAAACTGACACGACGTGTAGCCACTATGCGTATTTCCCGATCATTAGTTGACATACCAATTTCCACCTTATTGATATTTAGCATAAGAGCGTTATCTGAGTGCAACCAACTTCAATTTTCGTACATTAACAATTGGACTAAAGCTGTTACAAGGTGTATAAACAGACTAGATTGTTCGTGCATAAACGAAGTGGACACTCAAACTGTAACATATCCAAGTTATCGAAAGCTGCGCGATATTTAACGAAGTTATGCAAAGGATATTACTGTAAGTTGATTTAATAGGAAATGGCTTCGGCATGAGATTCTTCGATTGTTTAAACTTTCGATCGTATCGGAAAACCTTAAATTGCAGTAGATGCCATTAGTATGACGATGACGACGATTAAATTGATTAAAGGGAAAGGTCTAGTGGGCAATTTTGTACATGAAAGAATATAATAAGATAGTTCCGCGATATACAATATCTTGCATAAATTGCCCCTTTGAATAATTTATTTGATTCGAAATGATTATTAATAGTTTACATATTCAGTATTAGAAGGTAGGTTCACAATTATGCATACTTTTCACCCAAACCACTTATCTAATTCGCCTCGTAAGTTAGAGGAATTTCTTGGAAAATCGAAAAGCATCGATTATTGCCATTAATATTTTAGCGATTACTACTGAAATTTAAAATATTATATATTGAAATAAAAAACAAATTTTCCGACATTTCAATTGAAAAAAAATACGCACCCAACACCGAAAATCTACAAAAGTTCCAGACACAAAGCAAACGCGAGAGAAAGCTTTTATTTTGCAACAAGCGAAAAAAGATCGTTACTTACTCAACGCAACGAAAAACAAAATACAAAAAAAAACCGCACGAGGAAAACACTAGAAGAAAATTAACCGTCTTCCAGTGTCACACAGCATATAAAACCGATTAATTATTAATAAACCGTTAGCCAAACCGCCCCATAAATATTTAAAATCGTGTCCTTGATATTATAATATATAATATTACACGCACATGACGGACTAATTGACTGATAGACGTACGTATTTAACACTAGTACGGCAATGGCGTACCGACGAGGGACACTTTTGGCTCTTTCGATGAATTGGTATTTAATGTGTTTGAAATATAGTCAGTCACATTATAACGTCATCGCTAATAAAAAATTCATTCAATGTATGTGAGTTTGTCGATGACGATTTTGAAGTGTACGTAAAACGAAGCGTTATAATCAATCGGTGAAGAAATCGGGAATGTGTTTTAATTTTCGGAAGCAGATGTTGAAATGGATTTGAAAATTGGTTCGATTTAAATCTCGGATTGATTTGGATAAGCTAAAATAAACGGTTAAAAGTTTTTATTGAATAAATAATAGGTCTGATTTTTTTTCGTGTCGATTTGAATGTTTGTTTCGGCGAATTGAAAATAAATTTTGTTTTGTATAATTTTAAAGCCATTAAACGAATTATAAATATGATCAATTAAACAGATGAAATATCTAGCTAGATAAGAAACGAGGAATGTTTAGTAAAAAATATAGAAATAAAAGTGAAACCTAATAGAGGAAATTGATATATAATAATGAGTGCATATGAACTAATAAACAGTTTATGTACAATATCGGAACATTATATAGAAAAATAATATACGTAAATAGCGAATAATCAAAATGAATTTCAGCATCACAAATCGAAAAATCAAATGGGTCAAGTCATTAAGCAGCAAAATCATTCACATTAAAATAATTATGATTAACAGATCCTTATCTGAAAAATCATACAAAAAAATGAATTCATCCGAATTTTTTTTCACGAAACAACTCGAATACAAAAAAGTTTTCTTCAGCGAAAATTAACCAAAAATCGATCAAAACTGAAAGATTATACATATTTTAACATTTCAAAATCAATATAAGATTTGATCGACCGTCAAAATAGAGGGATTTGTACTTTTTTATCGGCAATTTCTAATTCAGACAATCTCTAACGTTAGAACCTGCCCACAAACAAATATTAGGACTCAACGCTCATATTTAAATCTGTGAATACGCCCATTTACGCAAAGTTCTAGATTTGAGCAACATTTTTTCACATTTGTTTTTAGAAAAATTTAAACGATACGCAGCATTCTAATGAGCCTTAAATCGCTGTATTTAATGAAAGTGAATAACGCCTGAATTAGGAACAAAATATAAAAATACAAAAAAAAATCGACAAAAATCCCTGAACATGATACGACCATACAATTTTCACACAAAAGATTTCCCCTCCGAAAAAATTCGCGAAATCATAATGAAAATTGCGACCCGCCCACAGCGTGTCTTCCCTCTTTGCTGAAAGTCCATCAAAGCTGAAAGACTGTCCGACGGTTTGCGTGCAACGTCACTCACTATGACCGCCAACGGTCAACACGAAAATAATAATAACGCTAAGTGTTTTCAGGAGCTTACGCACGAATTAATAATATGGATCTTCATAGAATTTGCGTCTGACCGTTTGGGATACATTACGCGGACATGTTATCGAGAATATCGCACGCCTGTTCGTGCGGGTAATGCGAAAATGGCCGGAAAATTTATAGGCCGATGACTCAGAAACGAGCGACATTATTTTCTGTTTTATACTGTTTCACGGTGACCGGTTCGATGGAAAAAAGTTCGGATACAATTTTTATTAAGCTGTTCCGGTAGTGATATCGAATAAATTCTTCATTTGAAATAAACGCATCTATTTGCAAAATGGTTTGAAAAAAAAATTAATGCGATATAATATGTTTTTGAGAATGTTTGTGATCAATATATCACAAGAGATAAAAAGTCGAAGAACACTATACAAATAAATTCGAAAAGGATCATCATAAAAACGACATTAGTTTCGGAATAGCTATATTATCTGACTTTTGCAAGAAGTAAACGCAGTGATGTGGTGCTAAAAAAAATAGTGCCGGAACGCTCAATTTTCACCCCCTCTCCCAACGCAATTATTTTTTTTAAATAGCTAAGTAATAATGATTTTAATTTTAAACATAAAGACCTGGGGTACTTGTCCAGGGGTAAATATATTAGAATCATGAACAGAGATGTAGTGCTAAAAAAAGTAGTACCGGAACCCTCAATTCCCCACTCGGCCATTTTTTTCAAAATCCCGTAAGTAACGTCATATTCATGATGGTTCTTTTTAATCTTCAGTTGTGTCGTGTTCGTCGACTTGTTTTTTATTATAATTTCGAGTGCATGTGCACAAAATATAAACTATAATTCTTCCGGTGTAAATTTTTTTCTCATATTTAAAAAAATTGCCGGAACAATGTTCCGGTTCAGAAAAAAGTGCCAGAATATTATTCCGACACCACTGCACCACTGACTAAACGTTTTTCCTACATCGGAAAACAATGTTGTTCGGTAAACCAACTCGTCAAGGGCCACTCAGAATATTGGACACACCACACAGGGCATATTTTTATGATATAACATAAATATTTTCGTGTCACACGTACGTACGGGCTCTTTGTGAATTTTCGCACGACCATGACACATATTTTGTGTGGTAACTTTTGACCGAGTGCGACAGACGCGCACGTGACGTGATTCTCATGAATCGCTAAATAACATTCGATATTGTTGTCGTTTCGAAGCAGTTCATCTGAAAAGATCAGTCCATTGAGAAGAATGGATCATTTGAATGAGTAATGGTAGTCAGTTTCGAAGCGCGTCGATGAATACGTTCGATAGTGTGAACGATTGTATTATCCAAAGGTGCATTTAGATAAGCGAGTCTAAGTTATTCATGAAATGGAAAGCAAAACTCGACCTCACTAAAAAAAAAATTCTACAATTTTGTTAGCGTTGTTAAGCAATAAAAATAATGATCGGAATCGTTTCATATTATTCATATAAATATATCGCACAATAAACACGGCGATTCTATGAAATCCTTGCAAATATAGACATCGATGACTTGATAACGTGCGTGTTTCTGCATAGCACATTCAGTTCAATATCTATAACTTCCAATGAACTGACGCAAAAGATAAAGATGTTGTTCTCGCTTATCCAATCAACCGAACTAGATAAATAGACGAAATCGTTTTTCTTCCCCGAAATAAACATTCAATAATACGAAAAAAAGCAAAATCGAGTGTACCTCTTCGACGGAGAATTCGCGAAAGTGAAATTGCAGCGTACCTTGACACGCTTTATTGGCAACTTGCTGCTCGTAAACGTCAAACAAAGTTAACAGATTATTCATATTTTGTTTATTTTGACTATTATAATGACCGAGTTCTAGAAAGATTTAATTCCAAATGGCAATGTATTCGATCGATAAACCTAAAGAGGTACGCGACCAAAATTGAAGTTTGAAATTCAGGTCTGCAACGGTTATAATGGATAATTGGTTGTACGTTCTGAAAATTATTATCAAAATTATTTTCGACGTTTAAATATTCAATTTGTGTGGAAAATTTTCGATTTCGGTATTTAACGGATTATAATTATTGAGGAAAATCTGTTTCGAATAATGTGGTTATAGTACTTGTCGCGTCATGAATCCGCACAATAAAATATAATTAAAGCGGAAAACCGATAAGAAAAAAACCACATTCGATAAAATTACAATACGAACGTAACAAAAAAAATTGACATAAATCAAAATAAATTCCGCGGAGAAAATCGGAAAAATTATCGACAGGTGGAAGCGACGACACCGCGGCCATTCAAACACTTCACAATTCGAAAATAGCACTCGAACGATCGATCCGGACAAGAAAAAATCCCGAAAAATAAAAAGGTTCGTGTAATAGTAATTCTAAATTCGGGAATGATGAGTCACGCCTGCTCTGAAAAAGCTGTAAAGGGGTGACGTCACGGACACGCCTCGATTTTGAACAAAACGCGAAAAAACTGCACGGAAAACGAGTAACTTTTTCGAATCGAATTCGAAATATTATTTAAAACGCAACAATGGACAGATCGAGAAAAAATTGCGTTCGAAAACGTCCAATATCACTGGTGTATAATTTTCTCGTACTCGAATCGAATTTTCCGCGCAAATGGGTCGATTTTCTCGTACTATCATTTCACGAATACCACTTCGTTGCAAAAAGATCATTAATATTTAATCAAGAATATGTGATAAAACATATTTGACTTAGACTTTTCAGAAAACGAAATCAAAATCAGATCCATCTCGATAATTAGTCTACCGTCCTATCTTATCAGATCGTTCTAAACATACGACTTAGTTCGAATCGTTTTATAAATTCATTAATTCATCGTACTTATTCCGATTGATTTTTCGCAGGTGTTTCGACGCTATGTCGGCGAGGAAAAATCTGTAATAATTTAATAAACTGTAACGTGAGTACAATTGGAAAATTTTTAGAAATTTCATAATAGAACACTCCATTATGCCGGGGCCATGACTATTATGGAAAAACGATAACACCAGTTCGACGAACTTTAAGTAGCAAATGAGCTGCGAGATTCTTTCGGCGCTGAAAATTTCGTGTGAAGTTTCCTCGGAAATTCGAAAGGAAGAATGGCAAAATGGCACATTTCTATTCAGGTTTCCGGTTTGAGTGATCTTATCAGATGTGTGATAACACCCTGACAAATATGAACGTTACACAATGCACGGGTGTACTAAAATCGTACCGGTGACACATGCGTGCTAACTTGTCATTGAAGAAATTGTCGGATTGCGTTGGAAAATTGCAAAACGGTTTAAAATGTTATGCGAATTGATAGCGAAGGACTATGAAATGTTCTGTGAGTTTGTTTGAATAAATACCGCATGAGCGTTTGCTCGATTTATCTTTTGCGGTGAACAAATACGATTGTGCGGATTTTTATGGACTAAACGGATTATTGTCCTTTTACTATGTAAATATTTAATCATATGTGTGATAAAGATTTTTTTATTATGCGTATACCATTACTTCTTCTAATTAAAAAAGATATATGTCAAAAAAATGTGACCAGACACACATTACGTATCTGATTAAATAAGAGAATTTTCTCGATTGAATTCCTTACCATGATTGCGTTGGATTAATGCGATTGAAACACAACGGATATAATGAAACACATAACTATCAACATTTAGAGATCTACGAATACATATGTGAAATTACAAGGATAATATGGCGAATTCCAATTGAACTACTACGAATCTCGAATTAGAAATTGTCACATGCCGAATTTCCATACAATTACGCATTGCCCAAATCGACCCGACATGGAATGATCTAATGCACTGAAATTATTAAATTGTTCAGCGAAATATGCAGAAAAACCATTAATCAACTAAAACTCGGACAACTTGCACAATAGCTATTTAAACTAACATAAACACAAGCACTCGCGTTTCGTACGAACAGTCGGTAAGCGATATTCGATTGATTGATAATCGACAAGTGGGTACTAGCTTCGACAGTTTTCATTCACGATTCGGAGTTGAGGAAAAAAAACCACGTCGACACAATAATATGAAAATGGTCCCACGAGTGAAAATCACTTTTGGCCGTGGAAAACGTCACAAATGTCAAAAGTGGAAAAATTTATTGAGATTCAATAAAATAATGAAATAGTGCAATTTTCATTTATTGGAAAATTCTGGAAATGATACAATTTTTTTATTGATAATAATCAAATAGGTCGATCTGTTGTAGAAACAATAGTATAGGATAAATCAATTTATTAGATAGACATTGATAACTGAATGATTGTTCGCATAATATAACAAACAGATACTCGATAACTGGTTCGTATAAGAAGCTGATCAATTATGACATGCAAGAAATAGACACTTCCTATAATCGTTACATTAATATGAAAAAAATCATAAAAATAGAACGTCAATTAACTCGTTACGTAGAAAAATTCACAGCACAAAAATCAAATATTCATAATATAAAAAAACCGAAACAAACATCGAACTCACAGCATCATTTCAGCAACGATTTTCGCACCGAAGACAAAATCAAACTCGATTATCGGGCGCAAAACACAAGACAAAATTCATCAAAAACCACGAAACCCCAAATCCACCGAAAACAAAACTACAACAACGAATCGATTTCGAAAAAATCGGCAAACAGCGAAACCGACCGCCTTATCAGACGACCGACGAACCACTGAGCCTCACCAACTTTTCCAACAGTTTCGCCGTCCGCGCGATAAGCTATCAATCAAGCGGACACATAATCAAATCACTTCTAAAAATACGAATTTGCAAATTCCACCGACCCATATAAGGGCAAAATATCAGACTCGAACCCGCGGGATACCTCAAAACGGGAAGAAGCCTGCGAGCTGGGCGTCCATAGCGCGGTTTCGGCTGCGTGTGGCCTCAAAGGGAAAAGTGTGTTTCGGGGGTCTTTCTGGGGGGGCGGAGCCCCTCGGGCGGCGCCTGCGCCCCGTCGAGAGCGCGGCGACAATTGAAGATTGCGTACTTCGAATTGGTGTTGTGTCGTGCGCTTGTTATTGGTCGTTTCATTGGGTCCAATGCGATATTGAAAGGAAAGTGAAGACTTTGTTGTGCGTTGCGAGGCGACATGTCGCCGTAATGATGATGACGGTAAGCGTTCGGTCGTTGAGGAAAATCGGCGCAATCACCCCGGGGTGATTGTGATATTTTTGAGTTCGAATCCAATGTTCTAGAAAGTCGTCGGTCGTTTCCTTTGATTGTGATTAGTTTTCGAATTGCATAAACGCATCCGTCTCAAAAAAATAATATAACTGTACAGGTAGTCCTCGACTTACGACGGTTCGCACTTGCGATCGAAAAAATAATAATATATATATTTTTTTAATTGAATGATAAATCTCAATCGTTTGTGAGAAATAAATAGAGGAATGTAGAACCTTCAAAAAAAATTCGTATTGAAAGAAATGGCTGCTGCTTTTAATTTGATTAAGGAATACAAAAATTTGTAATGATGGACTCAAACAGTGAAAGATTTTCAAATGTTATTTATTTATTACTTCATTCTTGTATTAATAAAATTTAGTAAAACTACCGAAAAAGAAAATTATACAGATTCGACTTACGACCGAAGTACAGGAACGTATCTCCATCGTAATTCGAAGACTACATGTATATCCATCGAAAAAAAACTCGATACACAACAAAAACCATACTCATAAAATTTTATTCACTCTAAAAGGTTAACTAACACAACAACAACGAAAATTAATGAATCGACATCCAACATCTGAAAGCTGTCAAAACGCTGAAACCGTATAATTAATTCACTGCCGTCTCATCCGATAGCGTCGAATTAGAACCATCATCTAAAAACAATTCCGCGATTGCGTGTACAATTGAACAAGTCTACGAGGTCAATTAACATACAGCGCTCGGCACTTACGCTCCTCCGTACACTGCAAATTCGCAAAGTTTATTTTCCTCGTATTTATTCTTTCCGAATAAAACTCGAATTTGCATCGGTGAACTAACGCCAAAGATAACCATTCCGAAAATCGCACATTATGCTCGTTACGAGGAATTTGCACGACCCATTAGCACGTATCGAATCGGACGTGGAACGTACTTGAAAAAGGAGCACGAGACTCGAAAGTTTGGCCGAATATGAAATATGTATTGACTGTGGAATCGGTCGTTTGTCTCGTTTGTTTTTTCGTGAGTTTTGAGGTGTTTGAATGAATAATTGCGTCGACGAAGTCTTGGAAGGGTGACGCAAAGTTGAAATGTGAGCGAAATTCTTTTTTTTTTTTCAAATCGTTGCTATTTTGTGAAAAAATTTTTTTTTCCATGGTTCAGCGAATAGCGACGTCTTCACTAATTAGGTTTTTTTTTTGTTTTTTTCGTTTCAAAACACTACGAGGTTTGGAATTATGACAAACACGATACACTTTTTTTGGCCCCACTTCGCAACATCATAACTCGATGAATTTTTGATTTATTTTCCAAAATTGTTTTGTATTTTTAAAATATTAATAAAAAATATGTAAAAAAAATGGACGGTAATTTTTTTTTAGCATTTTTTTCTGCGAAAAAACGTACGAAATTAAAGCTTCTACAAGAGAATACACCCTTAAAACTAGATTAAATGGATTTAATTGAATTTAAGAGGCAGTGATAAAATTTCAAAAATAACTCATACATTTGATAAAAAAAAAAAAATGGTCTGATTCGCAAAAAAACGAATGACTAACAATTTAAATTGAAATCACCTTCTGGAAAATCTACATTAATTAAGAACGATATTTGAATATCGCATATGGTAATAATTTGTCAAATCGAAGTGACAGATATGATGAAACGAGATCACATTCTATATACAAAGTAGAAATGTTTATTTATTATTTTATAATATTTTCGATCTGATAAAAATGCTTCTGTAATTCTTTATTCAAACGAAAACATAGCATCGACAATTTCATCATCTGAATATATTCGATATAAAACTTCCAACCATTGTTAAGGTTGATTCTTTTATACAAAGGAAAAAAGATACAACCAACTACATCATAATAGGTCATCCCAAAACATTACAATAAGCACAATATACAAAACAAACAAGCAATTAATTTCAAAAAAATTTCCAAAAACACACGAAATTCTATTAAAAAAAATCGATCTCGATCAATACAATCCGACGAAACCAAAATTCGTACCTCTGCCATTTTCCACACACGGCCACACCCCGCCGACCAGTGGGAGAGGTCACGTTTTACGACCAGAAAGTTCTGAGTGACAATTAGAAAAGACAGGGTTAATGTGTGTACATACACACACCGAACTGTGTCAGCGGCGGTCGTCGCAGGGTTGAGGGCGCGACCCGCAATGGCGAGTGTTTGAATTTTCGCGAAAAGCGGCCATGGGTTGAGGTTGTTTTTTTTATTTTGTCGTCCGAAAGTGCAATTTCGATTCCGAAGGCTGTCGGAAAATGTATGGATTTTGTTTATGACGTGATTAAAACATTTATATGAACACTTAAAAAAGTGTAAATTCTATTTTATAGAGCGCCATAATAAATTAGTGAAAATTCTAATTAAAATGTTTTAGATTATCATAGTAACAATGATATAAAAAATATGGCCGCAGAACTATGGTGTTTAATTTTAATAAAAAAATAAACCCAATATCTCTTGGGAGATTGACAAATTTTGAACAGAAGGCAGCCATCGCGTTAAGTTCAGGTCTTCTTCGTTTGTACGAAAATAGGTCATGCATTGTAATTTTTGGCTATTAAAAGAAACGACGCATATCAAATCGAACTGAAAACCACAAATCGCTGCCTGCACACATCCACCCATCCATACGCATAACCATAGGCTGAAACGACGTGAAATGACTTTCTGAAAACCTTTTATCGAAACGACGTATTTGGTTGTTCGACGCTCCGACCAGCAAATAGCCAAACAACCATTCGGACCTGTACAAACTAGGTGGTAAAAAAAATGAATAGTTTTGATCGATTATTGTTGTGATGTTTGCGAAAGCCGAAAAGTAATGGCTCGCTGAAGGCTTTTTTTTCACGTGGACAAACAATCGCTGAAAAAATCGTGCCGTGAACAACCCGATGACGTGTCGTAAAATTTTGGAAAAATTCATAACAGTCGAAACGCGTTCAGAATTCGCGATTAATTAAAAGAAAATTGAATTAAAGGTTTTAATTTGATCAAAACATAAATTACGGTGCGTCCACACTCAACAACTTTAACGCAATTAACTTAAAAGGCGCACGTTTACACACACGAAATCGAAATGGCGACGAGTTGAAAAATTACAGACAAAATATGGTCACAAAAAAGCGTATACGAACTCGAGGTACTTTAAAAATGTAAACAAAATTTAAAAATATACTTCAAAATCCATCATAAATAGAAAAATACGATCGCGTGCCAATACCATACGAAATGTGCAACGCTCACGTTACATCAACAAATACACGTTCACAATAAGAATTCATACAACAAAAAAACCTCGTTATTCACGAAAAAATTGATCCATTTCAATTTTCCCGATCCGAAAATCACAATTTTGACACAAACCAAAGATCGGAAAAGCCGATAAGCCGCGATTACACATTTCACGGTCTAATCCGATTTACCATCAACACGCGGGCAATTGTCCTGTACAATGGCGTCAGATGAGGACGATCAATCATGTTACATATCGCGAACGATGCATTATATGATATAGCCCAATGGCTAATTGCGCTCGAAAGTTCAATGCGCAATCTGTTTGTATCGCGAATTAGAGTTTTGTGTGAAAAAAGCACGATCGTGGTCAAGTCCGTTCGTCCGTTGTCGAATATGAAACGACATCGAAAATGATGTAAATTTAATCGTTCTTTGACGATTCGCTTTCTACTTATCGTGACCACTTCCTATACAATGCGTCGTGTGTTTGCGAATATGTTGTGTATATTGAATAGAAAACGATTCGATGTATCGCGATCGAATTGATTCCAATGTTTTTATGAAATTAACCGACTTTCTAACAAAAGTAAAATTAATTGAGTTACGATATTGTCGATACCGAAAGAAAGGTAAATATTATGTATATATACAAGCATGTAAAAATCGAATATGGATTATGTATTATGAAAACAGAATACGGTAGTGAAAGAATCGATGGATATTGTAAATTCGAACGCCGAATGAGCGAAATGCCAACTTCGTATTATGGCGAGGTTTCGGAAAATGCCATGGCATTTCGGCATCAAAAACGCCGTCGTCTTTGATTTCTATTAGCGGAGTTGACGTTACAAAAGAGGAACATTTAATGTCAAAACAGAGCCAGGAACAAAAAAACACATAAACACAAGTATAAGAGCAAAAACTGGGGCGAAACACGCCCATGGGCTACGCCCAACCGATGGGACCTTCGTCGTCCAATTTAACCCTTAACCGGGCAACATGGAGGGGTTAACGGTTTGTCTTTAAAATTACTGATATTACCATAAAATTCGTAGCAAAATTTTTAAAAAACTAGAAAATCATGCAAAGATCAAAATATTACAAAACCTCGCTGTTTGCACGTAACGTTGAGTTGTAATTTTATAAAAAAATTATATCCTATGAGTGCAATCGCTTCAACATAGATAACGTTCCATTATAAAGTTGTTATCTTAAATCTATTTAGGGTCAATGCTGAGGTGTGTCGTGTTCAAAAGGGAAAACTAAAACGCGCGTTTCGACAAAACAAGACTTTTCACATATTCGAAACCTCGAATGTAATTACAAACCTCTCGTGTTCCAAAGACTTACATTTACTTCGACGTCGTTTATAATGCCTTATTAAATATTAACGACGAAACGACGTGCTGACAGATGACACCGTGAAATTTTTACTATACGTCAACGCACGCGTATGTCTCTTTATCGATTTCGATACACAAATTTTCAAGTAATTGTTTCGGTCGTTACACTGATTAATTAATATATATTTTTACCGATTTGTGGATTTCGTCATTACTCCAATCGACAAATAATCCGATTTCGCAAGCGAGGAAATGCCGTCGAACTCGTCGCCGATCCGATCACTTTCCTTTTGCAATTTTTAGCATATGTTTGCGCGTTTTCGAATGTTCACTCGAAAGATTTTCAACTGTTTATGCAACACCGAAGCGTTGAGACGTTGAAGAACATGCCCTAATAATCGCGATCCGAAAACCCAAACAAACTTTCATAAACAGGAAGATGGACCCATCCGGTGGCCGACCGTTATAACGAACTCGATTCGACGACCACAATTATAAATAGGAAGAGATTCATAATTCATCGGCCGACGGAACGATTTTTATTTGGACGGACACGGGGCGTCGTTTGACCCGCGAAACTTTGTGAAGTTGGCGAAAGGTGGAGGGCGTAGAGGTCGTTCAGCGTCTTCTTTTTTCATAAATAATTCAGAAATTCAATCGACCTTCGACGCCCATAGTCCAGATGTTAAGTCGAAAGCTGGCTCACATGGAGCACATGGTGTTTTCCTAAAACGAAATCGTTACACTGTCACGAAATTGATATGGATGACTGTACCGAGAATTGACTGTTGAAATTGAGCATATATTAATTTATGATGATCTTATAAAGACATCGTACTTTGAAGCATCAAATCGAACGATCAATCTTCGAATTAATTGAGATAATTGAAAAAGTACGAATCGATATCGTATAGTATCGATTCGTTTTTTTTTAAATTTAACAAAAAAATACAATCGTTTTGACAACTGAATTTGAAAGACGGGTAGAAAAACGTTAGCTACTAATCAAACGTATTGACCACAGAATTTTTTTTATTATAAATGGACTAGTGGAAAAAATCATTCGATTGAAAGGCGAGACATTAATTAATCATAATAGTCACGCGGAGTCATCAAACATAAATCATGACTGGGATGGTCAATCGGACAACTTACCATTTCAGAACGTAATCAAAAACATTTTTTAATTGATTGATATTGCGCAAATTTTATATTTGAATGAATTATTTTTGAAAAAATTAAAAAAAAATCATCTTTGAAGTAAATAAATATACCATTAGACCAATACAAAAAATACATAAATAGAAATCTAAAGCGGAAACATCGCGATTGAAAAATCCGAAAATTGACAACACCTGACGTCGACCGCCGCAGTGGCAAAAGAAAACCTTAATTAAGCCACACCTCAATCTGGCTGAAAGCGGCCTGAAAAAAAAACCCGCTGTGATTGTCAGAGCTCTGTTGCGATTCCATCAATCGAAAGAATAATCGCAGCGGGCGTCCATTTTATCTATCGCCGAAAAACATTAGCGATTATTCCGATTCGCCGAAATAGAACGCGCTCGAATCGAACGGAACCTCGAGTGTCCGAATCCAGAAGAAGAATCGAATCCTCGGATTCCGAACGGAATGTTTCCGCTCCGTTCGAACGTTGATTGATCGGTTTAATGGAATACGTTTTACTTTTGTGAACGCGTTAACGCTTTAGAAAACGAATAATGAGTTCGGAGCGAGTTAAATATGTTATGATTGTGTGACACGTCGCATAGGTGACGTCGCGGAAACCTTGAAATGTGATGATTTCAGTTGTGAAGGAGAAAAGTCCAAATACGAAAATGTTTGACTTTTACTATTTACGTACTGGAGGCATTGACGAGTTCAATGCTGTTTTACTTTGGGTACGCAAATTTTTATCGAAAATTTTGTATTTTGACGGATAAAAATGCATATAGGTGCTTAAATTAGTGTTTCATGCCTAATTTATGCAATATAAGTGAGCGATTGGGTTTCTTGACGAATTTCGCGCGTAATTTGTACGTGTTGAGGGAGGTTACGTTTGGCAGATTTTACAAATCATTTTTTTCACAGATTATCTAATTTTGCACACTAGTTCAGTCAATAAAGATGTTTGCTATGATATAAGCATGACATTGTGGTTCTTTACAAAATGTAAAAGTATACAAAAAAATTGGTAAAAATTTTATGAGAAGTTCAAAGATTACCAAAAATGATTTTTCGTGAATATGTCATAAACTGTTACATTTACAAAAATATAGTGTATAAAAAATTTGTAACTTTAAAAAATTCCTATAAAAAAGATATCACAACTTTTATTCGTAATTATGACCGTTTCGAAGATTATTCAGCTTAAACATTATGCCACACTTAAGGGTATTATATAAGTGAGGAGTTCAAAAAATCCTCGAAAAATGTTTTCAATTCATAAACAAAATGACTTATTATAACTTATTATATACTTCTCGAGACCTACTTTATGTGGCATTAGTATAAATTCTGTAAGATATTTAATTTCAAATTAATCCTGTATTTTACGTTAACAGCTCGAATGGCAAAAGGTGCTCTTGTACAACATATAAACTTGTCAAAATATGGTTAAAAATCGACAAATATAAATTTTCCAATAAACAATTTACGCGCCTAAAGTGAAGATTACCAAATATTGTAACGAAGTTCTGTCGGAAAATAACTTTTAGACCTTACAACCGACTTTACGGTCGTTCGGCCGCGGCACCGAAACGTTCTAGCAAGAAGCGTGACTCATCGTAGCGAAATATAGTCGCGAATTGTGCAGAAATACAGAACCGGCGAAACGCGAAACAAACTCTCGTACAATCTGCGAAAACCGCACACAAAAAACTTTCACCCGAAAACAAATATACGGACGCAACGAAAAAAACAACATTTCCGCATACCTCCGACGACGCCGCGTCGCGAATCCGCGGAACGGGACGTCGCCGGAGCGCCGATCGGGGCCGATTCTGGGGGCGCGGGGCCGGGGGAGGAGCCGCCGGCGCGAATCGGGGGCTCCAAAACACGAAAACATGTCACCTGTGCGAACTGTCACCGGGCTGTCAGCGGGGCGCGGGGCCGTCGGGGGCGCGCGGGGCGGGGGCTCAGCCCGCGCGGGGGGCTCTGCTGGCGCGGCCTGGGGGTGGTGTGGGAGCGCGCGGACGGGGGCGGAGTCTCATGCTGGTCGCCCCACGCCGGAGACCCGCGCCGAAAGCCTGTGGGCCCAAACGCGTCTGCCGGCGGCCATCGCCGTTCGCGGTAAACATTCACTCGCCGCGAAGGTCATGCGCTCGCCGGTCGGCCATGTCCGCGGCGATTTGGTTGTTTTTAATGGTGGCGTTGTTTGGATCGGTGGTCGGGTGATGTAAATTATGGATGAATGGCGAAGGTGCGATGGTTTGTGAGTTTTTTTGTTGTTGCGCGCCGGGTGTTGGTGAGAAATTGGGTTAATCGATGAATGTTGGTAGAACTGTGTGGTTTTTAAGTATGTGGGTTACTTAGCGTTCAATTTGTGAAACTTTCGGTTTTTGCATTAGAATGATTTATTTAAAATTATGTGTGAACACTCGAAACTCTTTTGATACGGTTCTAGAAATAGTACTGATCTTTGTTTTTTTGTGTAAAAAAAATGATAAAATCCAGACCAGGGCAGGTATACAATCCTAGTTATTAAATGGAAATTTACAATGTTTTGACGATTTCACATATCGAAATTTTGTCACATTACTCAATTTTTTATATTCGGAAGTTCCACCCAAATATAGTGATGGAACCTGTATCCAATTTTTATATGGTCCCATACATTTTTTTTACATGGTAGTTTTTAGAACATATCACCCATCTAGAGACTATGGTGTATTTGTGTTGCGACAAAATACAAACTTTCTCCATCGGTAATAGGATCTTATCAGGGAAGAAATTAAAAAAAAAAAAACCAGAATTAGTTTGTTCCAACATTTATTCGTGTTCAGGACACATTGCGATCAAAAACGAAAATGTATTTTGTTTTATTCGTTCAGCATTCAGTGAGATACCTTTACACCTGAGATAATTGTTACACAGCAAACGGATAAAATTAGCATCAAATTTGACATTGGCTCGTCCAAAATTTTAATGTACAATATTACACCGAGACAAGTATCGAGTGAACTAAAACCCAATTTCAAGGGTCACATCTGAATATGTAAGAAAATATCTAGTCACACAAATATAAATAATATACATATATATAATATAATATATATAATAGAGTATACAATGCCACACTAAAATATTAACACATTTTCTATTTCAGGAATGATACATTACACTGTCGTTTTACAGTATCAGTACTCGATGAAAAAATCTAGTACGCTAGAGCAGCTATTTTTATTTAAAAGTGAAAAAATTAAAGTAAAACTTAATTCCGAATATAAATGGCAAAACCGAACACCAAACACAAATAAAAAAGTTAAGAGATAACGTTAAACCAATACTAATATAATACAGTAAACATTCAAAAGTGTATTTATTACATCATTACACGCTATAGAGAATGACATCCATGTTAAAAATGTTCAAGAGTGAATAAAAAAATAGCACGCACCAAATATACAAAACATTTGATAACACCTGATAAAAATATGTATTGATTTGATTATGGAAAAAAATGAAAGTCTAAAATTCGCAAAAGAGTCGAGCACCATTTTGTGGGTGTGATAAATGGTGTAATCAAATCAAATTGCCAACAAATAGAAAACTAAATAACCAACCTAGACAAAAATAATTTGTAAAGTAAAACAAAATTAACGCTACAAATTTGATTTTTTTTTTTACTTTCGATACAAAATTCTCGAATCACAAACCCGATTTTATCCAACTGCAATTGAAATTACTAATTTTGTTTTAAGACAATGTCTTTATTTTTTATCATGAAATATACACGATGTACTGAAAGAAAAATAAAAACAATGAATATCCTGCAGATTAGCAAAAGTGAATTGCAAAGTCAAATTTAATACATATTAAAAATTTGCCAGATATGATTTAGCAATTTCCATTCTGAGACTAGTCTTAGAATATCCGCAGGCACATACAGTTAATAGGCAATTTCATGTTTTTTTTTTCTTTTTTTCTAATAATTAATTTTATCATAAATAAACAAATATTTTTAATGAATTGAAAAAATTTTCAAAACAAAAAATATGTACACAAAATAAATTTCCATTTTAATGATTGAAATTATATAGAAGTAATATCAATTAACAGTGTGTAGTGTACATGTATATATGTTTCATATGGATACAATAAAAACATAACATGTTCTTAATAAATTGATTTAAGAATGTTAGCTTAAAGATAATTGACCGAGTGCCAATAGCCTTTCAACAGCAGCATTAATATCTCCGAAAGTTGCGACGAGAGCTGAAAAATAATTTCACTTGTATATAGTAAGTTTGCTTGCTAGCTAAATACATGAATCAAACTAAATCTAAATATCGATGAACATAGACATGAGATAAAATTTGACACGTACCTTGTAAATTTGCTTCACGATTAACGAAACCCATTGCTGTAAGTTGTTCTAATTGTTGACTATAGCGCTGCTCGGGAGGTGCCTGTGTATTTCCAGTTGCACCCATAGACGCTACCATTCGCTGCATAAACTGTCATAAAAATTTATCAAATGTTATACAAATAAATTATAAATTATCATAAATATTTCTATTTGTATATGAAATATACTCACTTGTGTAAATGCTTCTGGATTATTTGGGGGTGTTGCTGCTGCTGTTGGTGTAGGACCAGTCCCTGTTGTCGGTGGAGGTACTACAGGGGGAGTTGAATTATTTAATCCTATAGAAGTAACAAGATTAGGAGCTACATTTCGTAGTTGTTCCATTCCTTGTTGTATTTGCAAAATTGCATTTATAGCCTAAAATTTTGTAATAAAGTTGAATGTAGATAAAACGAAATACACTTATCATACAATCAGAACAATCAATTACCTGTGGATTAGTCATCATTTGGTGAATTTCGGGATTTTGCAATTGTGTCAAAAATTGTGGCATCATAGTTCTGATCTGTTCTTGAATTTGTGGATTGCCAGCAAAAATCGGATTCTAAAATATAAATGGAAATAAATATTGATATTCTTTATTTAGGCAAGATTGACATATCGCCGTGATAAAAATGCATCAACTCACTTGATTGATTATTTGGGATGCCATATTGGGGTCAGCTTGAAAAGCTTGAATGACAGATTGAAAGTATGGTGCGTTGAGCATAGATTGCAGCAAATGTGGATTTTCAGACATTTGTTGTAATAACGATTGCATTCCAGGAGTGTTGAACAATCCTTGTTGATTTCCAGGGCCAGCATTGGCCGCATTAGTGCCTGGATTCCGTGGACCCCACGGATTTGGTAGGGGCTCTCGATTTTCACTACCTTGTTGAGGATTTGTACCATCTGTAATAGTTCACATTATGGAAATTCGCTAAATTTTGAATTTAGACATGAAACAATGTAAATATTTACCGGAATTGTCAACTAATCCTGAAAAAGGATTGCCAGCAAAACTGCTGGCAGCAGCAAGCATAGGCTCTTGTATATCACGATACATTCTTTGAAGTGCATTGTATCCTCCTAACATGAAAAAAAAAATAATATAAAAAAATTTATATGAAACGCTTTTTATTGCATATTGGAAAATAAATTATTTCAATTGTAAGTACTGTTTTGTGTGCTATATTATTCTGCTTCAATGCAAATAGTGAAAATTATTTCATTGAAACATTTGAATATAAAATGACCATACTTTACATTGTTCGCTTCACAATGAAAATTTTTGTTTACTTTTTTTAGCATCAGTTAATATAAAATTTAAATAAATTTCTATTAATCAGTTCGATGATGACATGCATATTTATTATTGAAAATGGAAATTTTATTTTTGTGCAATTAGATATTGATTTAAAAAAACATTCATTAAACTAATTTAATGAGAAATACAATATTTGAAACATATTCTATTCAAGCATACAAATTCTGATTTCATAATTAACACAATAACAAATTATCTAATATATGCGTAGCTTAATTATACATTTTGTATCTAATTTATGCAGTCAATTAACTTTCACTAATATTGATAATGAAAAAAAAAATAAAACTTTACCTGGTATACTCTCCAAATTACTCATGGCACGATCGTGTGAACGCATAAGCTCTTGAAGCATAGCAGGATTTCTAGCCAATTCCATAGTTTGACGCAATAAGTCGGGACTGTTGAGCATGCGATTTATTTCTGGATTACGCTAAAGGCGATAAAATAAAAAGATACGTGTGAATATATCAATCCCCAAGATATCGTGGTGCAACAATTTGACTGAAAATATATACCGATATCAAATCTTGCATCTGAGGATGTGAAGTAATTAACGTACGCATATTTTCAGGATCGTTCATCATCTGTTGAACCAAAGGATTGTCTAAAACTTGTCTTAACATATCTGGATTGGACAATAGCTCCGATTGCATCCTGGCCTGATAACCGAAACGATTCAATTAAATAAAAATTCATTACACATCAGTTTCGTTTTGTGATAGACAGACCTGAATATCCATGAAAGTTTGTTGACCGAGACCCAAACTCTCCAAACCTGCCAGACCGCCTAAAGAATTCAAACCGAAAGGGGTAGCACTGATGTCAGCTGGAAATGCAAATTTCAGATATAGTTTCTCATCCGTTATGGAACAAACGCTCAGGAAACAACTAAATGTGGATTTTCAAATAATATTGATGTCTGTGAAGTAAATACAATGATGCCCTGTCACAATTCTCCTTGTAATTTTCCTTTTACTTCAGATTTTATTCATTTTTTCTATCGAATGATGTTCTGATGTATAGAAACAAGGTGAATATATTAAATCATCATTGAAATTCATACTTGTACGTCGCCTGTTACTAAATCGTCAAAAATCAATTATGAAATTTCACAATTTTGCTGTAGTGATCTTCTGACATATTGAAATGCTAGGAATATATGAAAAAATAGTCGAAACGCACACTTGTGAGTCATCTGTAAACTAAATTATCTAGACTTAATGAGGAAATGTCACAATTTTATTGACATTTTCCACTCGGTTCAAATTTCGAATTCTGTGACTGTCTAGTGATCTTCTGACATTGAAATGCTAAGAATATATGAAAACATAGTCGAAACGCACACTTGTGAGTCATCTATAAACTAAATCATCGTAATTTAATGATGAAATGACATAATTTCTTTGTCATTTCCCCCTCTGTTCAAATTTTGAACTCTGTGACTGTCTAGCGATGTTCTAGCATACTGAAATTCTATGAATATATTAAAAAATGGTCGAAATGCACCTAAATGAAACTAAATCATCGAGATTTAACGATGAAATGTCACAATTTGTGTAATTTTCCACATTGTTCAAATTCTGCAACCGTTTGGCGATGTTCTGACATATCGAAACGCTATGAATATATGAAAAAACAGTCGAAACGCACCCTACGCGTCATCTGCGAACTAAATCGTCAAGACTCAAACGATAAAACGTCACAATTTTTCCGATCGCTCTAGACTTCGAATCCTGACCACCTAGCGACGTCCTTGCACCCCGAAACGTCACAAATGCGCGAAAACGTCCACACGCCCACCCGCGAGTTTTCCACACCGACGAAAAACCGTAGAAAATTCTAGAACATCGCAGCGCGTATTGCGCGACGCGGAACCGTCGAGCGAGTGACAAGCGGAAAACCAAAATACGGCGCAATCGATGGCCGGCTTTTCCCCGCTTCGGACCGCCGATCGGATGACGGGTGAAACGGCATTATCGGCCATTGCACTGACGCAACGAAGGCCCGAATAACGAACGTGCGACTCACCCGGCGGACGGCGCGGGCCCCCCTCGGGCTCCGGCCGCGGCGGCGTCTTGATCACCAGATGCACCGTGGAGCCGTCCTTGATGTTCTGCGCGGCCAGCGACTCCGCGTCTTTCAAAATCTTGCCGGCGAATATGAGGCACAGCTGGTCCGGCTCCGCTTGGAACTTGGTCAGCACCAGCTCTTTCAGCTGAAAACGACGCGTTCGCTCGGTAAATGCACGATTCGTTCGCGAGAGGGTTCGCGCGAGGTTTCAAGACTCACGCGGCGCACGTCGGCGTCGTTCTCGATCTCGAGGACGTGCTTCTCCTTGAGCGTCTTGACGGTGAGGCGCATGCTGGGCCCCGACACGGGGGGCACGGAGGCCGACGGGGTGGACGCGCCAGAGCCGCCGCTCGCCCCCGGACCCGGCCCCGCGCCAGCTCCGCCCTCCGCCATCTTGTGCTGTCGCCGGCCGCACGAACTCTGAGCCCCTCGCCCTCCGCCTCCGCCCCTCTTCCGCCCTCCTCGCCGCCCCTGAGCGGTCGCAACGATCGCGAACGCGGCCATGCGTCGATTCGTGTCGGCCACTTAAATACGATTTTGGTCAGAATTTTTGTCCCGTTTATCGGAATTTTAACTGGGTTTGTCAGATTTATATTTAACGGTCAGAATAATATTAAGAACCAAAACTTAAACTAACTTATTTTGACCGTTTCGTTATTAAATTCTGACCATTTAATTTTTAGCCATTTTTATTTACACGCGATTTTGTCGGAAAATACTCATTTTCAATGCAGTTGTGTACAGTAAACCCCCCTATACCGTTCAAATACAGAAATTCTCCCTATAACGTCTGCTGCGTCCCCCCCATGACGTCATTTTTTAAAATGCATTTAAATTCAAATTTTTTAATTATTTTTCAAATGTTTTTAAAAATACAATTAACTCGTAAAAATATCCAAAAAAAGAGAAATTAAAATATTTCATTTATTGATTTCTTAAATTCCCCCCTATATCGTCGAACCTATCTTGACGTTATAGAGGGGATTAATGTACATTCAAATTCAATTTTTTTTTTCAAATGAATTTAAACAAGCAGTCAAGTGAAAATTAAAATTAAAAAACCTTAACCCCATATATCGTGGAATTTATCTTGACGTTATAAAGGGTTTATTTGAAAATAAACGTGATGCATTTTTCAAATTTGTACTAACCTATATAGTTAATTCGACATAATAGTCGGATCGAAAAATTAAATTTGTATGAATATAATTCGATTTAGTCATTTTTCGCTACAGGTTTTAGTAAAAAATAAAAATAAGGGCTCATCGATTAAAAAACGAAAGATCAGAATCGAATTCGTTCGAGACGCTTCTAAATTATAGCGATCTGGTAACACTAGGAAAAACTGCGACCGACGTTTTCCTTGTGTTGCAAAAAATATGATTGTACAATAATTTCAATCAGATAAAGATGACTAATCGAAATGAAAATCGATACATTTATTTCGACTATGCGACAGCTTTCATATTATTTATTATCTAACAACGGAATAACAATATTTTTTTCTATGTTAAATTTAATGAAATTATTTAAAAGTTTCAAAATATACGGAACGCTTCGTTTTTCATCCGATATTGCACTTAAAAAAAAAAACAATTTCAATTCAGGAACTAACGTCAAAACTAAAATGGTATATTTATTTTCCACGAACGACACGGTTACGTCAAAATTAGGACACGACCGCTTCATTTAAACGATTTATTTTGTTGCTAAGGATTGTTTTTTCTCAAGTTGATATTGATTAGGGACAAAGAATTTGTCGGAATATTTCGACGGCATGTAAGAAAACGATTCCGTTTCTCGAAAATGAGCGTGAAAAATTCAGTATACACAAATTTGAACTAAAACACGATTAGGTAAAACTTGAAAATACTATATTTACTCTTCGTAAAAATTTAAGAACGATTATACCTAAATTTTTCAATTTTCATTTATAAATTTTAGTATTTTCATAGAAAAATTTTTTTTTCTAAGCAAATATATTTTTATCAACGAGGAAAATGTAATATAAGTAGTTATTAAATTTAAAAAAATCAAATTTTATTTTTTAATTTAATTTAATTTAAGTGACTAGTTAAGTTTATTCCCATTTATTGGTCAGCCAAATTTTCTTCGCTTGCACAATATTGATGAACTGCAAAACTAATGTTGAAATTATCAACAAAATCGATTGATTCATTATTATTAAATCCAAGTAGACTAAAATCAAAATCATCGTGAGTATTTTTATTAATTTGTTAATAAAAAAAATATATATTTTCAATAAATGTTTAACAATTTTAGAAAATCAAATACAATTTTCAACTAATGCTTCATACAGGTAATATTCAAAAATGTGGTGAACGAGTAAATTTCGAATAAATAAAATTGACTAATATTTTCAACAGATCACAAAAATATTCTTAAAAAAGACCACACATTTACAAATCCTTTCGATGATGCCCTCGCCGATGAAGCAATTCTACAAAAAAAGAAAAAGAAAAAGAAACCTATTATTACTGTGTGCACTATGAACTGTCGTTTCGATGTAATACGAAGGATGACTGCCGCTTTTGGAATGAAAGAAGCCGACGAGAATGATCCATGGGATATTTGTTTCACCGATACCAATGTAACGATTGAAAAATCTAAAGAAATGAAACGTTATCAACGTATTAACCATTTCCCTGGAATGATAGAAATTTGCAGGTTTATAGCCTTTTTATATATTTTTTTTCGATTTGGAAATTTAATTTGTAGAATAACTTCTTTTAGGAAAGATTTTCTCGCTCGGAATTTAAATAGGATGCACAAATGTTTCCCTCAAGATTATAACTTTTATCCAAAAACTTGGTGTTTCCCGTGCGAGTGAGAAACCTTTTTTTCAAACTAAAATCGTTTTATGGTTTATTTTACAACAATTTTCAATTAAATTACAGCTTAAACGATGCTTTGACATATAGCAAATATCATAAAAAGAAAACATTTATCATAAAACCTGAATGTGGTAGTCAAGGGAGAGGAATATTTTTAACAAAAAACCTCAAAGAAATTAACCCTGCCGAAAAGCTAATTTGTCAATTGTATATAACCAAACCCTATTTAATAAATGGTTATAAATTTGATATACGAGTATATTCATTGATTACATCTTGTGATCCTTTGAGCATTTTTGTGTATAATGAAGGTTTAGTCAGGTGAAGTTTATTTTATATCAATTTAAAATTTAATATTTCCATTATTTTTTAACACAACATATTATTTACAGATTTGCAACAACACGTTATTGTGATCCTAACCAAGGAAATTGTGCCAATATATTTATGCATCTTACAAATTATGCGATAAATAAACAAAGTAGTTTTTTTATTTACGATAATGAATTGGGAAGTAAAAGGTTAGCAAGCATATATTATGACATAATTAAAATTTATATGAAATAACTGATGATTTTAGGAAAATATCTGCATTGAATCGATTATTAGAAATGAATGGAGTGAATTTAAAAAAATTGTGGACCAATATTGACGAAGCAATCGTTAAGACTTTGATATCTGCCTGGCCAATTTTAAAACATAGTTATCATGCATGTTTTGCATCCCACGATACAGTTAGTATTTCATATTCCACAGAACAGTAATCTAACAATCTGAATTGCTTATTTGTGAATTTATACGATTCTTTTATTGTATTTTCTAGACACAAGCTTGTTTTGAAATCTTAGGCTTTGATATTTTGCTAGATCATCATTTACAACCCTATTTGCTGGAGGTGAAAAATAAATTCATAAATATTTTTTACCGATGCCTTTTATTTTAAAATATGTTAATATATTCTAGGTAAATCAATCACCAAGTTTACATACCGATTCTAAATTAGATAAAGAAGTGAAAGAGTCTTTATTGGCAGATACATTAACTCTTTTGAATATTTTGCAATGTGATAAACGAAAAATGATGGGAGAAGATCGAAAACGAGTCAAAGATAGATTGTTACACGGTTGTCAAAAGTATGCATTCAATTTAAAAATTAATATGCATATTCAAATAATTTTTTAACATAGTAAAATTGCAGAAATAGTCATGAAATTTTACCTATAGATGAAAAAGATCAGTTCAAAGATAGAGACAAGTTATGTTGGCAAGAACAAATGCAATGGGAAAATCAACACCTTGGAAACTATAGGTAAAAAAAACTCATTAATAGAAAATTCGAACATTCTTCATATGAAGATTCTATTTTAGACGAGTTTACCCTGATGGTGAAAAATATCTGAAGTTTTTCGAACAACCGTCGAGCTCATTATTTTTGAGTACAATGAGTTCTAGAGCGAGAGGTGAATGTGTTAAACAACAGCAAAGAAACATGATAGAGGTTTTTTATTAATGATTTTATGATGTTGTTGATATTCAAATCACTGTAACAAAAAAAAGTTGAAAATATGTGAATATTTTAATGTTTAATGTGATAAAAAATAAAATTTTAAGGCCAAGGAAAAAATGAACACGATAAAAAAGCTGCCGTCGATTGTAAACAATCTAACAAATAAAGATTCAAAAATGAACCAAAATCAACTACGAAAACATAAATTATATAAAACTTATGACAATAAATTGAAATTGGAAAATCTAAATTTACCAAATCCAGTAAGAAAATTTGAATGAGAACGTCTTTCAAAAATAAAATTTTATAATAAAACTGCATATACATTTCAGCTGAATCCCGGACAACTGATGCATAATTTGTTAGATTGTACCCCTATAACCGAATCGGAAGAGAAGAGAAGACTATCACTATTATATAAAAGACGTCAATTGATTGAAGATCACGGAATAACCGAAATAGTAAGAGCTAATTAATTTTTAAAACGTTAACAATAAAAAAATAAACACAATTTACATTTCAGATTCACAACATGATGAGCGAGGTAGGAACACTTAGAGCTGTGATCGAAAAGAAATAAGCAAACACAATTTTTAAGTCTGATTCTTCTATGTAAATTTTTCAATCTTACCTTTTAAAAAGTAATGCACAAATATTCAGTAACTCTGTAAATTGTGAGATGTGTTACGAAAAAAAAAAAAGGAAATAATATATAACAATTTTTATTAATTATTGCTGATATTTTAGTAGTATTCACATAATAAAAAATAAACTATGCACAGATTTTTCTTTACTGTCATGTTGAACAATATTTGTTAATAACTATTATAGTTATGAAGGTACAAATCACATGTGTATATGTTTAATATACATGTACGCACATATGTATATTCACAATCGAACTGAAGAGAACCAATCAACAAAAATAAGTTGTTTAAAAATTGTATCTCTATCTTCGTAAAACCTGTACAAGTTACAAATTTTCTTGAAAATAATGTTAATACGAATTAAAATTAAATTAATTTAAATATTTACATAGCAAAAAACAAGGATGTCACACAACTGCATGGGCGCGGTATGTATTAAATTATTCGTCGATTTTTAATTGTTTATTATTTAGTCAATTAAAATAAAATAAGATGCAAGACAGTCATAAGAATTGATAAAATCAATTTATTATATTTGAAAACGTCAAATGCATGTATTGCACATAAGATATTCATATAAATAATTGACTGAATAAAAATAGCGAAATGCATGTTTTAAGTGAAACAAAATATTCTTCATAAATTAATTTAGCATATTTAATGGTCTCTTCAGAAAATCAACGGTTTTGTTTCTCATGTAAACATTTTTATACATGTAATTTCACAATGTGGAGATTTCTTTTGAGTTCATAATAATAAAAAATTACTTTAATCAAAGTTATAAAATCAGTTATTTCAGTAGAATTGAGATGATATTAAACAGATCATAAATCATATTCAAAATAATACTATCAAGAAGTACATACACTATTTAAATAAGTGTAATTTCGAAAAACACAATAGGGGATTATTTAAAATGTATAATTAAATTGAATAAAAAAAAATTAAAATTTTACAACAGTTGAATATTGAAAAACATTGTAAAAATCTGATAAATTAAATAACATTAATTTCAGCATTTGTAAGGATTGATGTTACAAATTTTACATTTTATCAAATATGAATATGTGAAAAATAATTTAATATTTCGTTAATTAACAATAAGTAAATTTAAATATCTAAAAAGTTTCATAAGTAGATCAATGACAGGAATTGAAAAAATTATTAGATTCTTTAAATTTGTGCTTTTGAATCAGATCAATTTTCGAAATTGAAAAACAATTTCAAAATCATGATCCAAAGTTATAAAAAGATTTATTGATATCCTAAATGCCCAAACATTTTCAAATTTAAAATAAATTAAGACGCGATGATCAAATTATAGCAAAGTTTAACAGACAACTCATTATACAACCTCCAACTAATATATAATCAATTTACAGGCAAATAATCAATGTACGTCATAATTTATTAATTTAAACAGGTGGCAAAACTTGAAGGAATGGTTTCCGAAAAAGACTCGGTAATTAAACATCATTTTATATAAAAATTGTTATTAATTAATTAAATTAAATCTTGAGCAGAAAATAATAAAATAAATAAAACCTTAATACGAAGTTCATAAATCACCTAAAATTGCCAGAAATACATATTTTCAACTTACATGTAGCTGTGAAAATATATATGAAAAATTTAAAAATTTGTTCACACATATGCAGAGAAGATCATTTATGCAGACAAAATTCAATAGAAGTGTTTTTGAAATACATATGTATGTTGTGTAATAGAAAATATTATATATTATGTGCGTACCTGATTACAACGTATGAAAAGAACAAACTTGTTCAAATAAATTAATAGACCGAACTGATATCGATAGTGACATTGTAAAGAAAATTAAAAAAAGCGCAAGCTATTAAAGTTGAGCAAAAAAATCAAAATTTGCCATAACACAACATACATACATAATTTAAATGAATGGCAAATAATAGAAAATAAGACAAATCAAATTTGCATTATTTTTTTTCATTTCATGAAACGAAATCGGGGATTCATGCAAAAATTATTTTTTAGTGTTACGTTTTGCTATTCATAAACATATCCTTAAATTCTATAAAATATTTAGTTTATTCAGAAGTCACCGATGATGCGCAAAATATATGAAAATGGGCCGAGTCAGTGTTAAAAGTAGGATATTAAATTTAATTGAATACATATAAAATTCGATTTGAGATCTTTTCAATAAATATTCAAATTCAATGGTTATTTCGAAAACTCAAAAACAGTCACATTTCAAAAATGAAAATACAAAAAGCATAAAAAAGAAATCTAATTTTCTGACCATGCCCATCCATATAAATATTAAAAAGACACAAAGGCTACACTTTTGGTTTTATCTAACGATCCACGCAGAGACTTTAAAAAATGGCTACCCTACCTATTTCATGAGTATTTTTTTACCAAATTTGCATTTTTTTCACATATAGATGTTATAAAATATTTTAATATTAATCAAATCATAAAACTAAGTACTGACAATACAGAATAAAGCGTAAACGTTACTTTAATAATTAATGATTATTTACAATTTACAGGCCGAGGAATTTTAAAAATAATTTGTTAAAATTATATTACTCTACATATCATCCTTCAAAAGTTGTGCAACATTCGCAACTTGCACTGAAATTCTCTTAATACGGATAGATGTATTCAAGCATTTATTTACATTAACAGCAACTCACCGCATGTGGCAGTTATAAACAATTTTTTTATCGATTGCATTTCCCCTTCCACATTAATATACGTTTCTCATATGGATTAGAATTATACTGACCAGAGATGTGAGTTACAGCCTCCATTTACAGTCACTCATGTAATATATACATGTGTGTGATGTTTGTGTGCACATATATGCATTCGAACACAATAAAAAAATGATACAAACATTGTGAAGCAAAAGTTTCGATACAATTTATATATTGGAATTTTAATATTGACTAATAAAAATAATCAATGTAAATTTTACGAAATGTATATGTCGACTGATTATAAACTCATCCTTTTAAATATAACATATTGTTCTGGTTTCTAGATAAAAATATAAAAAAACGTTTCAATATATACAAAATGTATGCAGTGAATGAATATTCTTTTAGAATTTTAAATAACGATTATGCTTTTAATATTAAACTATGAATAAAAGATAATTTCAGGAAGCTGTAAGACAATGATACGTGAAAGTAATATATTGCACTTTTGAATATTCGATAGAAAAAAAAATTGCAGTACCTCAAAAGACAGCAGCTAATATACATAAATTACTAAAAATCATAAAATTTCAATGATACAAAAATTCATCCAGTTCATTGGCAAGACAATTTAATATTTCAATTGAAAAATAATAAAGAAATACAATATATAACAAATATTTTTTTCATAATTTGCAATTTCATATTGACTACATAATAATATGAAACAGGGAATTTGATAAGTGTGAATGAAAGATTTTTCTAAAATGAAAAATAAATTTCATAAGGTTATCACACAATTCGAAAAAGCACTACCTTTACACACACGCGTACACACAAACACACACACAGTGTGTACGTGATCAAAATTTATGACACGGTTAACTAGTAATGTGTTTCAGCATATTTAAATTTTAACACAAAACAGTATTTGCATGTTTATTGTATTTAAAGTGCACTACAAGATTCACAGTTTTAGACGACCATCAGCGTTTTGAACTTATACACTAACTTTGTGGCACAAAGCCGCTCAATGTACATTATGGCTTAAATTTCACAAGAGGTATGCTTTTAGAAGACAAACACTTATCACACACCCACTCAGCATAAACTTCTGCAGTCAAAAGCTGGAAGGCAGGTTCTGTGAGGCCAGTACAACCCCTGAGAATGGAAAAATATAAGTGAGTTATAACATATTTTTATAGTTGAAAAATTAAAAAAACTGATTTTTAAATACCTGTGAAACCAAAAATTGCATCCAGATTCACAAAGAATCGCCTGGTCATTATCATGCACTTCCTTATGACAAACTCCACATGGATATATAGGCGGTGCATTAGGATTTTGAGGATTAAATACCATCGGTTGATCAGGTGGATAAACTTTACCCGCACTCACTGGCATTGGTTTAGGACCAAACATTCCCATAGGTCCTATTTGTCCCATTTGATGATTCATTCCCATACCCATGCCTTGCATATTAGGTGCTCCCATAGCTGCCATGTTACTCATATTGGCTAAAGGCCCACAATTTCCCATGTTGTTTCCTCCACTGCCAGAATTAGGACCCATCGGACCATTGGGTCCCATATTCATAGGGCCGTTAGGACCCATAGGACCATTAGGGCCCATAGGTCCATTGGGACCCATAGGACCGTTTGGGCCCATCGGTCCGTTCGGACCCATCGGTCCATTGGGACCCATAGGGCCATTGGGTCCTATTGAGCCATTCGGTCCTATTGGACCATTAGGACCCATAGGCCCAGACGGACCCATTGAACAATTGGGGCCCATGGACCCTGAAACGCCCATTTGACTATTAGGCCCCATGTGTCCCATATGTCCTCCGGGACCTAAATGACCCATCGGACCCATCGAGTTCCCACCGAAGGGAGGTCCGGGACCCATCGATCCCATCGGACCTGAATTGGGACCTAAGTTTGACGACATTGGACCGTTAGGCCCCATATTAGACGACATGGGACCATTAGGCCCCATTGGACTGTTATGTCTCATAGGACCGCAATGCCCCGGCCCCATGTTGCCACTGGCCATTGGACTGGAAACCATCGGACTATTAGAAACTATAGATCCATTTGAACAATTTGGTCCTAAAGGCCCGTTTAATCGAGGTCCACTCATACTCGTAGGAACTGAACCCATTGGACCGTTTAAGGGTCCGTTCATCGAAGCCCCTCCTAAAGGACTGTGTAAAGGTGGTCCCATCGGACTATTGTTCATGTGACCGCCGGGCATAGACGACATGTTATTCATAGGGCTACCCATCGATCCGCCTCCCATCGGAGAACCGGCTGGCATAGAATTCATCGGACTTCCCATCTGTCCGCTGTTCATCGGGCTTCCCATCGACCTCGAAGCCGGGCCCATCGGTCCCATATTGTGATTGTTCATACTCATATTGGGACCGCCCATAGGTGACATTCCTCCCATATGCCCCATCGGGCTCATACTCCCCATGGGACTTATGCCTCCTCTCTGAGGCATCTGTTGGCCCATCGGACTCATGTGAGGTAAAGGACTTATGTGTCTCATCGGCGATCCGCCCATCGGATGCATGGGTACCATCATACCCATCATCGGACCGTTCTGGTTCATCATCGGACCGTTATGGTTGACGATGGGTGAATCGTCGAAAGGGTTCGACGCGACAATCGTATCTCCGTATCCGGTCAACGGAGGAGGTAAGAGGTCTTGCACGGACGGCGGGGGCTGTTGGGCGATCTGATTGTTCGTCGCGTTGGATGTTTTTCTTCGCTTTTTAGGATTACTAGGTGCAGGCGTGGGGGGATTCGGCGTGTCCATCGGCGGCTTAAAATCCGGGGGTCCGAGGCCCGCCCCGGGCAGCCTGTAGGGCGGCATCCCTGCCAAATTGTGACTCATACTGTACGCAATCGCTATACAACGGTCGGACTCATTTCCGAACAAATCGCAGAGGCCGCTTCGTTTCAACTTAACGACATCAAAAGATTAAGCGAACTGAAACAAAAATCATGTTATAATATAGCCAAAGACAATTTCAAAAATTCAATCAGTGATTTTCTCAGCGTTTAACTAAACGGGGAAAAACATTGTAACGAACCGAATTTCGCATTTACTATTACATAAATGTTTAAAATTCGATGGAATCACTCACAAGTGTCAAAGTGATACCTGAACTCGAGGAATCTAGACGTAATTGAACGATCGCGAAAAGATTTTATTCGAAGCGGATTCTTAAATTCACCCAGCGCGTGTGCAACATCAAAAACAAGACTCGACTCCCGACGAAAACCCGACATGACACTGGGAGACCGAGACGTTGCATAAAGACGTGTCGGGAGCGCGACGAGAGCACGCCATGCAGTGTCAATGTATTAATAGAGTGCACGCGGGGCGCGAGGGGAGGGGGCGGGAACTGCGCGTTCCCGACCACGAGCCTCCTCCCGTTCGTGCGAAATGAGAATCGCGGGGGCGAAGCGCGAGGGGCGCAGCGCCACGACGAGGCGTGCGCGCGGCGGCGAGGGGGGGCGGGGCGAGGCGACTGCAGCGTCGCCGGGCGTCGGGGGCGTCTCACCTGCGCGCACCGAGCGGATGGGGGCGGGGGCCCGAGGGGGCGAGGGCGCAGGCTCTGCGCGAGGGGCTCCGCGCGACGCGTCGTCCCCAGCGGGGCCGGTGTGATGACGGGCACGCGAACCGCGGCGCCGCCAGGGGCGCTACCGGCGCGCAACATGGCGCTCCTCACAACACAACACGCCGCACTAACACTCGCGAGCCAAAACTAACGTACACCGACAAAACGGTGAACCGTGCACGTATACAAGTGCGCCGCTGCGTCCACGCACCTGAGACGCTTTACGCAACTGGCGTTTATGTCGTTTATTTTTGAATATTGAATCGAATTCGATAAATTGGATTTAGTATGCTATCGATATGGTTTTAATGGTGAACAGATGTTTGCGTAAATGACGTTAGCGCGTAGCGTGCACGATACGATAATTAGAAGATTGTATGATGTTAAATCATCAAATTAGTTATTTGTAATTTGTTTCAGTAAAAGTGGCGTACCGCCTATGAACGTACTAACTTCCCAAATGGTGAAGTGCATACATATATAAATCCAGTTATAAGTTTCAAGTTGGTACTCTGCATTCACGCACACGTTCACTTCCAACTTTTGACGTTTGAATTTCAGTTGGTTATTTCTATACGAAAGAGAAACGATCTGAACCCAACCCAACATAACCTAACCTAACCTAATCTAAAAAATTGGGCTTTGTGTTGATGGATTGATCTTGGTGATGAATACTCCAATGATAATGCTTCGATACCTAGACAAAAAGTTTCGTACGACCTACTGTCAAACTACGAATGAGTATATGTACATGTACATGTATAAACGTAATTCCGGACGCCAACTTAAAAACTAAGCACACTTATCTCTGTGTGTGTAGCTGCATTTACGTGTATAAACGTGTTTCATCGCTTGGGAGGTTGGTACTAACTTGGACGGTACATTACTTTTACCCTTTCTAATTTGTTTCGATATATTTCGCGTATTTAAATTTGAATCGTTTGGCAAGGCCTTGTCCTGCAGTGGATAACCATAGGCTGCTAATGATGATGATGATGAAATTTGAATCAGTTTTCTATTTGGAAAATTTTCAGAAATGAATTTTGAAATTGTACAAACCAATCGCGTTAATTTCAAATTTATTGAATTGGCCGTGTCCGTATTAAACGATGTTTGTAAAATTATTGAAATTCAAAATTTTATGGACATACTTTCATTGGTTTCGTTAAATGTCAGCTGGTAACACATGAGAAGAAAATGTAACCTCGTATCTCCCTGTCAAAATTTATGTTATTTAACAGTTTGAATCTCTTCAAACTTCAGTATATATTTTTTATTTTCTGCAAAATAAAAAGATTGTATCATAATTAATCGGTAATCGATAGTTACCGAAACTTAAACAATATTAAGTTTTTTTAAATCGAACTTTATCGCATCGAAAATGACGTTGAGATTAACGTCTCTTTTGCGGCCGGCAACTATATCTATTGGCTTCAATCGATTTTGTCATGTTAAGAAAGACATTATACCGTACGATTCTTTTGCTAATGCAACCAAAAAAGATAGAAATACATATTTAGAAATGATCAAAATATTCGAAGGACAAGATATAAGAAGAAGAGGCCACGTCGAATTTATATATGCTGCTCTTCGTCATATGGAAGAATTCGGCGTACACAAAGATTTAGATGTTTATAAAAGTTTAATAGACGTTTTGCCGAAAGGTAAATTTATCCCGCATAACATATTTCAAGCTGAATTCATGCATTATCCAAAACAGCAGATGTGTGCAGTCGATCTCCTCGAACAAATGGAAAATAATGGTGATTTCAATATTCATCGTTTAATATTATGTAAACGTTTTAATTTTAAGTATATTACTAATATTTAGAAATTGTTTAAAAGGTGTCATGCCTGACATTGAAATGGAATCAATGTTGTTGAATATATTTGGACGACGAGGTATTCCTCTACGAAAGTATTGGCGAATGATGTACTGGATGCCTAAATTCAAGAATCTCAGTCCTTGGAGACTGCCACAAAAATTACCGAATGATGCAATCGAACTAGCTAAACTAGCAATTCAACGAATAACAAGTGTGGATAATGACACTATATTATCAACGTTTCATGTCAGTATCAAGTTGTATATTTTATTAAATTTTCATTTATTTTAGCAATTTGACATTTTTGATTTATATATAGACACAAGAAATTGAGGCTTCAATAGATCGTACTTGGATTATATCAGCACAAAGCCCAGTGCAAAGAACCTTATTAGAAAATGAAGTCGGTATAAGAGAAAGAAATAATTTTGAGCATCATGAACCCTTGGTAGTCAGAGGAGCCTATAAAGTGTACTTACGAAACTGTGCAGTCTCTTATTTTACGTTAACAGCTCCTTATCGAAAAAAAAATATTGAAAAAGTTGATCTTGATGGTTATTATTTGCATCTGAATTATTTTTATTATACTTTCAATGTTCTTTTTATTCAATTTCTTTTCCAGATATCACAACGTTAAAGCATCCTAATTTATTCGGTACTAGCTCTGTTCCTGTGTTACCTCCTTCTGTACATGAGCAAGATGATGGCACAATATTAGCAGTTTGCGCCACAGGTTAAACTTTTTTTATAAGTTTTTATGTTAACTTAAATTTTTATATAACCATCGTATTCAAGTTTAATATATTTTTATGTGGTATGTTGAATAGGTTCATCTTCAAGAGATTCTTTGCTATCATGGATTCGTCTTTTGGAAAAACATGAAAATCCAGCATTAACGAAACTACCAGTTGTATTCACTCTTACTTCCCCGTATACTGAAATACAAAAAGTTGGACAACAACAAGCTAATGATCTAAATAAATAATTTTGTATAGATGGATAAAGTAGGTTTTTCAAATAAATGCATTTCATTGAATCTGTATTTTTTTTTATATAATTAAATAAAGATTATTATTTTTATAAAATTCAGAAATAAATTTGGAATAATGTGAAAACTATGTGAAAAGAAACTAAATAAAAAAAAAGGTAAAAGGATCATTTTCTAAAAGGACTTATCCAAAGATAATGAATAAGTTCTTTCAGTTGCTATAACACAACACAACATAATTAATAAATATTTGAATAAAGCAAAAGACAAGTCTAATGAATATTAGCCACAAGTTAAAAAATTCAAAAATTATCACGCAAACAATGAGATTGTTTTCAAAGCACAACAAGGATAGCCAATATAACAAATTAAAATACAATATAATATTTCAGGTTGGTCATTCTTCGTGTGACAGTTTGTTTTGACATTTGACGGCTACTGATTTTCGTAAATTATGGACCACGATTCCCTTTTGACGTCAAACTGCAGGCTTTGTCTTTCTAAAGTTTCTGTGGTCGTTAATATATTTGAAAACTCTCGGGTGGCATCGAAGATTAAAGAATGTACAAACTTAGAAGTATAGCATTCATTTCTTTATTTGTTCTTTTTTTCCCTATGTCTTTGATTCGTTTCTGTTCCAACAAGTTTCAGTCAAATTCATTAATTCAACAAATCATTTGTGAAAATTCGCTAGTTTCATCTGTGTTATGAATTTTTTATTTCAATGAATTGATATATTTCGATCTTTCTCATTACAGATTTCTGTTGATGATAGTTATCCAAAAATTATTTGCATTCCCTGTTTACACAAATTGAATAATGCATATAAATTTAAAAAGAAATGTGAAAAATCTGCACAAATATTGAAGAATAAAGTATTCTCTGATGCTTTGTAACAAGTAAAAACATTTTATTTTTTTATTATAATCAAATTTCAATTTGCCATAGATATTATAATTTATTTTTTTCCGAAGTTGCTTCGTTTATAATATAAAAATTACTAGCATTATAATTTTTTTCTAGCTCCCTCACATATTGATCTTAATCCAAATGAAGAATTATTCAATAGTCATCTAACAGCTGAAATAGTAAGGATCTGTAAATGGAAAATTAATTTTTATATTTTCAATTTAAAAATTAATATTTTTCAGCAAGCTGAAAAGTCAAATGATGCAACTCTATCAAACGAACAAAATGAATTTTCGTCAATTTTATTCAATAAAGAACAAAACGATATAGAACTTGATACATGTTCCAGAATAAATAATATTGATAGTGAATATTTTAGAAGTGAAAATGAAATTTCTGAATTTGAAAATTCAGTGAATTCTTTTCCTTTAGCTGACAAAACTGTAAATGTAATTTATAATTCATAGTAAAGTAAAAACAGCTGTTTTTATGTTGTATAATATTTTATTATGTTATTTTTTAGGTTGTCTATAAAATTTGTAAGAATAAAAAAATAAATCAATGCGTTAAATGTGGAAAATTATATAAGTCACTCAAAATATTAGCAAGGCATATGAAAACTCATTACAATAGTTAGAATTGGATACTTTTAATAATTTTTTTATTTTCCTTTTCTCTTTCATTTGAATTTTTAACTTTTATAGCTTCCGAAACTCACCGAGGTAATAGAAATTCTGTTTTGAAAAATCAAAAAGCTGTTTACATATGCAGGTATGAAAAAAATTAACTGAACGATTTCATAAGGGAAAATATTAATTTGAAAATACATATTTTAGTATATGCGGTAAAGGATTTACTCAACTCAACAATTTAACTATCCATAAGAGATCTCATACTGGAGAAAAACCGTATCGGTGTAACATATGCTCAAAATCATTTGCTCAAGTATTTTATTCACTAATATGTAATTTTAAAATCAAATTGTCAAAAACTGATAATTATTTTTTATTTAAGCTAAGCAATTTGTATGTCCACAAACGGGTGCATTCTGATATTCGCGAGTTCAAGTGCCAAATATGTTCAATGGACTTCAAGTTACTATCGCATCTTTCAGAACATACAAAAACTCATTCTGATATCAAGGAACATCAATGTTCTTCGTGTGGAAAAGGTGAAATATTTTATTAATACAATGATTCAGTTAGAACATTTAAATTGTTCGACCTTTTTAGTTAAACATAAAAAATACAATTCATAATTGCTTATATGATAAAATTTATTGAAAATAACAAACCACTCGTATGTTTAGGATTTCATAAAAGTAGCCATCTGTTAACACATATGCGAATACATACTGGTGAGAAACCTTTTAGTTGTGAACACTGCGGGAAATTATTTAGGTGAGTTCTCAAATGTATTTTTGTATATTCTTTTGAGTTTGCAAATTCTCATTTACTTGCTTTTTAGTGATTCTAGCAACTTGGCAACACATATTAGAATACACACTGGAATCAAACCTTTTAAATGTAATATTTGTGATAAATCATTCGTTCAAAAAGTTTCAATGGTAAGTTTGGAATTTTCCAGATTAGATTTTTTTTGAAATCCCCATACCTTTTTAATAAAAAAAAACCCTATCCATTATATAACTACATTTTAAATAACCTTTTTTTTTTCAGATCAGACATCAAAAACAAAAACATGATAAACTCAGTTGATAATTTTTTTAATGCAACATTGTGCAAGATGTTTTGTAATTTATTTATTTTTTTAATAAAATGATTTTCATTTTAAATCAATCTATTTATTCAAATACATATCACAAAGTACTTTGTTTATTTAAATAATTTGGAATAAACTTAGTGATCTTGTGAAATTAGCACCCTCTAAATCGAAAAATGATCCTATTTCAATATCTTATTTTTATTGGCCATCGGTATAAATAAATAAATTACAATTTTTATATTTGTAAATAACTTTTTTGTTGTGGGACCATTTGAATAACAATCATAGTCATCAACGTGACAATAGCATAAATTCCAAAATGCAATAAAACATACACAAGGACCGAAATAATCATTAAAATTTAAAAATAAATTTGAACGTAAAAACAACTCAATTGAAATTTTGGTGATCAGAATATTGCATAAATGATTCTTGCCCATACCGACCCTAGCGTAGAGCAACGGGGACACACACCGGACTTACTTTAGTGATAATTGAGGGGCTCAGCAGTAATAGTGCTAAGCGACATTTCCCACTTTTTGAGATATTAAGAAAACAGTTTACATACAATACATCATCATCGCCATCATCATTGTCGACCCGTTTTGTGCCCACTGCAGGACAAGGTCTTCCCATCAAATATTGGGGGTCTAGGCTATATACCTTATCCGAAAGCCAATCTTATATTGAACATGCACTTATTTTTAGATGTAAATAAAACTCGGAGTAACCCAACATAGTACTGTAATCTTTTAAGAGAATGTGGAATTATTTATTAATTTCTGTAGTAGACGTACTAATTTTTGTAGTAAATAAAAGAAACTCAATTTTATAATTTTGACGCTTAGCACTATTTACTGCCGAACCCCTCAATTATAAAATAAGCGGGAACAACTATTTAATCTATTTTAAAATGCATCTGAAATTTTCCGCCTAAAAGAAGTAGACATGCAATTCTATCAAAATTGTTAAATGATCCAATTATAATGTTACATAATTTATTTTAATCATATTATTTTTGAAAATTTTCGCGGAGTATACGTCAGTATGACGTGTACGCCAGCGTCATGCGCGCTAGTGTCGATGTGTGCTTGTATCGGTGTTCGCTAGTGTCGGTATGTGCGCTAATGTTGGTGTACATGTTATAGGCAAATTATAACGGCAGGCATTTTCTAACGCATATATCTGCTATATTGAGCTTAATGTACAACGATTTAAGGCTCATCAATATTGAACTATGCACTTATGACGTTTTGGTTTCTGGATGTCGCGTCGGTGAGCGCATGCGCAGTGTCTGTGCTTCCGTCAAAACGTCAAAACATGCGTTGTTTCTGATATTTTTTCTTAGTCAAAATATGTTTCCGACGTTTTTTCGTTATCGTTAGTAATTTCACATGTGACCATCGATCGTACGAAACGTGCGAACGCAACCTGAACATGGCACGATTTTTAGCGCTGCTCAAACCCAGAACGTTACATAAACGCGTATCCACGGATTTAAATATGAGCGTCAAGTCCTACGTCATAAAGCATACTAGCAGTTCTAGTTGGTGATCGAGTTGGAAAATGCCTACCGTTACAGTTTGCCTATAACATATGCAAAAACGACGGAACGTATGGTCAGCCTAGTTTTAGCGAGACTAACGAACGGCGATCGTAGGCGATGCGAAGTTCACCGGGTCAATAGAATCTGGACGCAGTTTTGACGTTTAGAGAACGGTCGCCGGAGGGTTCGCCGTTGCGTTTGACAGCGCCGTCGAGTCGAGTGCGAGCGTAGTGTGCACTAAACGCGAGTGTAGTGCGGCGGTCGTGCGCGTTCGGCGTTTTAGCGGGTGGCGGGTAGCGGGTGGCGGGTGACGGGTGACGGAGGTGTCGCACTGCCTCTGCCGCTGGACGTTTCCCTTTGGCGACGGAGCCCCGCGGCGTAGGGCGCCGCCCCCGATGTCGCCGCCGGCGGGAGGGGGCGCGCCGCCCCCGCCCCTCGACCGGCTCGTGCGCGTCGGCTACTACCAGCTGCACAACACCATCGGCAAGGGCAACTTTGCCCTCGTCAAGCTGGCCACGCACGTCGTCACCAAAACGCAGGTATTATTACTACTGCCACTACTCTACTACTACTACTACTACTATCTGTCTATCTGTCTACTGTCTATGTACGTTTTCTCTTCGCCCACACCGTCGACCCGTTCCGTTAGGTTAGGTTATGTCAACTCAAACGTCACTTTCGATTTCTATCTCTTCGGTTGCCAAACGTCACACGGATCGAGCTCAAAAAAGTCGTGGACCACAATATTTCTAATTGTGAGATAAAAGAAAAAAAATGTGCCAAAAGTCATAATATTTTCTACTAAACTGCAACAAATAAGTTAATAAAACTGACGTGGGTTGACAATTTTCAAGTTCTAAATTTCGGCCGTCGTTCCTAAATACACGATGTTTTTGATTTTTCTCTCCAATTTCCGAATCTTTGTGAAAATAAGTGTCAAATTTGAGCATGATTTATGAACGAGGGGCGCGCATTTCACCCTCGACCGCTCTCTTCTCTGCTCGGGACAATTCTCGCGGTGCCCCATTAGTCCATTTTTTTACCTTCCCTATCACATCCGGATGCCTTGAAATACTCAATTTTGAAGCCTCGCAGTCTAATTCTAAATTTCGAATTGTTTTTTGAAATGTGAAATTTTTATATCGGAGCGGTGCTCCCCTTCGAAATAAAGCGGCGGAGCGGCACTCCGGGGCGCTCCCGCTTTCCTACACCCCTGCGAGAATCGCTATTCGATCTGATCTTAAATTATCACCGATCTTCCCCGTCGGAATGGCCACGGCTGATTTTCTCTTCGGTCTAGGAACACGATCGACGTCAGCTTCCCGATCCTTGGTCCGATTCGTTTTTTCATAAGAAATATTGTCTCTTCAAACTTCAGGTTCGATCGCGTTATTAAAAACATATAACTATTCCAATTTTCCAGTATGGTTTTTGTTACGTTGACAATGTGACCGAAAGTATTGGAAAGATTGCCCCGCTGAATTATTATGAAGCGTACGTTCGTGCTGTCGAATAATCTATCCAGCGGGAGATTCACATCCGACGAAAGGTTTCTTCGCCGAAATAACGTTGATTTTGATCGATAGACAAATGTTTTGGTGACGTTTGTTCACATATTTGTCAACGTTGCTTTTCTTCGTTGACAAAGTATACTTGCTTCGGAAGAAATCTGATATTAAAGCGATTCAATCGATTAATCTACTTTTCTCTCTTTTCTTATAGACTATGTTTTATTTGATATAGGTATTTGTCGATGAAATTTGAATTATAATCGATATTACAGTTACAAAGAGTTTTTTATATTGATCTCTACCACTTTATTTTATAAAAATATGCATATGTATAAGCATATGCATTTTGCTCGTTTAATTATGAAAAATATATTGATTGTTCAAAATGCAATCGATCGGATTCTTTTCGACTGTCTGATCGAAATGCACTTTTATGACCTCGAGTGAAATATCATCGCCTGGTAAAGTTTAACTTGATGCACTGTTTGCACACCAGTTTTGTAAAACCAGTATTTGCAGACTTTCCAATCGTTTGTTTTCTTCAGGCGTTTTTCTGCTATATTATATTGTAGTGTGTAAAATGTACCAGTTTTCCTTTAAAAAATTCGAGTTCAATATTCTTGAGGATTTCAGACCTTTATTTTTTTTGTAAGCTTTTGCTATTTACACTTTGGAAAATTTATAACTATACAGTTAGTGAATTTTAATACTAAAACAATTTTGCGTTATTTTAATTTTTTTTTCAATTGTATGAGTGCTATTATTCCTAATTAAATTTTCTGATGTGAAATTGATTAGACCGTGTTTTTTAAATAACGACATTACAATTTTTTAACCAAAGCCCATATCAGTTTTTTTTTAAATTTATTTTATTAATATTCCATGTTTTAAGCCCCTTGTTTTTGTGTTTGTTTAAAGACAAAAAATAAGATTTATGAATTTCTTTTTGTTATAAACGCATTTTTGAAAATATTTTTTTTGTTGAAACCTCGTCTTTCCAAGAAAAAGATAGCTACTCTGTCATATTATATTTGTATAAAATAATGTTTCATACAAAAAAATTAACAATTTTATTGACTGAATAAATGTGAGGTATTGATTAATTGTACTCGCTATAGTGGATCATTGGGGTAAAATTGCTAGTTATTTTTTTCCAGAATTTGTTAGGTGACTTCAAAATTTTGATAGGAGAGTATGGAAATTTTTGAAGCGTCGAAAAACACTAGTCTAGCGAGTGTAAAAATTTCAATTCTATTCGACTAAAATATTATTTCAGAGTTAGAAAATATATACTTTTTGTCATAACTATTATTTTCATTGAGATTTTGTGATATTTGAATTCGAGACGTCACATAAAAAAATTCAGATTATTTTTCACCTCAATTGAACAATGTCTCAATCATCTTGAGATTGAAACTTTTTAAAGATGGCTTAATATTATTTCATTTTCTGAAAAAAGCGAAACGTCCCAAAAAAATTTGATTTCAGCGCATCATTCAGAAAGAAAATCAGGAACGAGCGAAAGTCATTCCCTCGAATCTCATTTATTGTTAGATAGACGAAGCTCTCAGTCTTAATCATTTAATTTGTGATTGAACATGCAACAACAGGTACCATTCCAAAAGAAAACTAATCATCGACGCGACAAAATATGACCGATTCGTGACAAGATAATTTTCATAGTGACAAAATAAACGAATTCACGACCCTGGAATATTTTACACGGCAAATCACGTCATTGCTCAACAAAAAAGATATTGTATTGTAGGAACAAAAAACGAAATACATGGAAACCATGTTTTAACTATAAAACAAATTCACGAGAGCTTTTCTTTTGACGAACTTTTCCCGTATCATAGATCCAAAGATACCTCCAGTACAGTATTTGCCGTGAAAAAATGTATTTCGTCGTTCTGATAATATTACCCCATTCCGAAACATCTCAATGCCAACTGTTCATACAAAAAAACAACCAAACGAAAAACTATCAGAAAGTGGGCAACGAACGAACGTCATTCCTTCGGGACATCCAGTCCCATTGAGATGGACGAAGTCGTATGGAGGGGGTTCGAGTAGGAATGGGGGCGCGCGAGCGTAGATCGTGTCGCGCGGGGGGCAGAGGCGCAGGGGGCGCAGGCCGGGGGCGGACGCGTATCGATCGGTGCGTGGCGGCCGCCCATTCATGTGTCGGGCGCGACACCCCTTGAATGGGGGGCACAATGGCCAGCGGGCCCCCATTCATGGGGATGCGCGCCCGCGCCTCCGCCCCTCCCGCTGTGCAGGGGGGGCCCGAGTGTGCGTACTTCGTGGTGTGTCTTGTCTTGTCTTGCATTGCATTGCGTTTCAAACGTACGTTTTCAAGAATTAGGTGCTAATTTGGGTTGCCAACATTTTTTCGTAGTACTTTTCAAATTAAGACATAAAATATATATATAGTGTTTTAAGAAAAGTGCAAAAGTTAAATATTCAGATATCAAATTCATGGGGGGGGGGAGGGAGAGATTG